>BMAO01016972.1:0-22579 GCA_019973975.1 Trichonephila clavata | reverse complement strand
TGGGATTTAAATTCGAGTATATATGGTAATTCTTCCGCTTTAGTTAAGCATTCACTAATACATTCTTCTTCAGTAAATGGTTTCGATCTGTGCTTGCGATTAAAAGTGATAATATATAGTTTTTACTGCAGTTGTATTGTCTTCAACAAATTTAGGTGGCCGCGGTAGCCTAGTGGTCAAGGTAATGGACTCAAATAATGAATTCGACACTTGTACCGCTGAAGATCCGTAACGCAGAGGGGGCCGATACAGGTTAAATATATCGAGGCTCAAACGTCCTCCCGTTGGTGTGGTATGGAAGTTAGGAGAGGAAGGTGCCAGCTCTGGTCTCGTCCTCGTCACTTGACCATGATTCAAAATTACGAGGTTCGTGGCCTCGTAATTTTGAATATATTGCAGTTTTCATTTTTTTAAAAAAAAAATTACGATTTTCATTTTAATTCATCTTTTCCTACTCTGTTCTTGAAGTTTGATATTTTTTATTAAATATCTTTTTAATTTAGTATGTATCGATAACTCCAACACTTAAGCAGTAGACTCAAGAATCTCTAGCACAATACGCTTATTGCTGCAAACACTGCCAATACTTATGGTTCTCTCTTAGTCGATATTCATGCAACAATCACAAAACAGTTTCTTGTGGACTGGCGTTTATTTTTTACTCATAACTTCTTTTTACATTCGCATCGGAATTGCAGGGCATGCGCAGTTCAGGCAGCGTAATTGGGATTGCGTAAACACAGTTCATACATGCATTGCTATAAACACAATAACACACTCTACTCTCTTAATTACGCAGATAGCGCTTCGTATGCCGTGAACTAATAGTATGAATAAAAACCAAAATCCACTTTCATCTACAAACGATTGAGTAAACATTGCACTTTTTCTCGGTCATCTTGGGGGTTTTAGATTTTAAGAAAATGAAACTTCAGCGACCTCTGACGTCAGTTTATTTTTATCAAAGCACACAATCTCTATAAACACATATCTATCTAAATTTAAATATCAGAAAAAAGAAATTTTTAAAATTATTTTCATACTCGAAAGGGGAAAATTTAAACTTCGTAACAACATGATAAAATTTTAATTCATATACAAGTATACAAATTGAATAATACTAATATCAACTGAATACTGACGATAATAAACATGTTCAATAGCTTAGGTTAATCCATTAAGGATTAATGAGAGAAGTAACTCAAGTTTTAAAATGGAGTATTTGGAAAAAGGAAAACTTCGCATAAGGAGCCGAAATGATCAAGTAACACACTGAAAAGTTATTTAAAGATAAGATATTCATTGACTTAAAACAAGGAATGTGTAAGAATATTTCTGTTATAAGAATACATTTGGACGTATTATAACTGAATTATTTAAAAAGTTATAACATTTCATATCACAACTCTATAAAATGACACTTGTAGGAACTAGTAAGGAAAAAAATGAAGGTTCAATTGAAAATTAATTTCACTTCATTTTTGAACATTTCAGAGATGAAATATATGAAAATTAAGGAATTAAGTCCTGCTTGATATTTTACAGGTCCTGGATTTTTTTGAGATACCATGTAAAAAAAAAAACTGAAATAGAGTTATAAATAATTAAGATAGGATTTTAAAAAGAAATTAGCGTGCATACACCTCAATGTTATAACAGATATAAAAATCAAGTAATAAATAGAAGATGAAAAATACTGATAAAAATATGGAATCCATCTACTTAATGTATTTAGATGCTAATAGTTTATATGTTTGGGCTATATTTCTGAATAATTACCATATTTTGGTTTTAAATCATTGAAAAAATGTGTAGAAAATGTAACTAAAATACCAGATAATTCTATAACGAAATACATATTAGAAGTTTATTTAAAATATCCAAAAAATTATGATTCCCATTCGAATAGTTCCTAAAGCAAGTTCATTAGTTTCTAAAAGTATATCTGAACAAAGTAAATCATTAATAAAATTATACATATATCATAATAAATATTATTCATTATAAAAGTTTAAAACAGTATTAGAAAATAGGAATTAAGTTATAAAAGTACATCCAGTGTTTTAGAGTTTAAACGGAAAGACTGATTAAAGAAATATATAGAACAAAACACTCAAAGACTATAAATGATTCTAAAAAAAAAAAAAAATTAACTTAATGAATAATTTTATATTAGTCTAAGAATATATTAGGTAAAGATTTATTTTGTAATTATGAAAAATTTGAAAATTAATAACCGTGGGAATCCAAATTTAAAGAAGGAACTATATTTATTGAAAATTTGGTAGTTTTCTCAACCTGTATAGAAACTAAACATGATCATAGTTGAAAAATGATTCATAAAACAAAAGAATATTATGATATTTATCCTCCAGTTATTGGCCTCCTTGTAGAGGGGCTGATGCACGTTAAATGTGTCGAGGCTCAAACGTCCTCCCATTGGTGTGGGAGGGAAATTAAGACAAGGGGGTGCCAGGTAAGGTGTCGTCCTCATCCTTTGGGCATGGTTCAAACGTTAATATTCACTCTCTCTCCAGTTATTAGAGGTATTCAACTGTTTGTGTGTGTGTAATTCTATGAACGGTTTTAGAATATCACCATAAAGCTAATAATATGTTGTACAATAATAGTATTCAGTGACGCTCACAAGGGTGTTGTCCTGGGGTCTGGACACTCCCCAAAGCCCTTGAGATTTTTTTCGATTGATGATAATCCTATGTATATATATAACGTAAAATTTAATTAAGTACTTGTAATTAACAATTTATTTTATTAATTAATGCTAATTATTAGTTTAATAATTTATTTTTTACTGCTTTTTGTTAACAAAATCAGAAGAATCAATTGGTGTCGTCTTGATGTATGATACGAGTTGGGAGACTTTCGACCGTGGACTCCCCCCTTGAAAAATTTTTGTGTGCGCTATTGATAGTATTTGTTTTCATTATAATCATTTGCCCATACTAAAGGGAAAAAACATTTCTTCCTTAATATGCTCTTTGTACATTAAATTCTTTACTTTCAAATGCTTTTTCTAATTTGATCATGGCCGCGGTGGCCGAGTGGTCTAGGCATCGGATCATGGCTAGCGTGTCATGAGTTCGATCCTAGTACCACTAAAGACCCACCGTGTAGGGGTGCGATGCACGTTCAATCTGTCGAGAGCTCAAACGTCCCACGTTGGTGTGGTAGTTAGGGGAGGGGGTGCTAGCTCAGGTGTCGTCCGCGTCACTTGACCATGGTTCAAAATTACGCGGACCATCGCCAAAAGCCCTCGTGTTGCTAATCAGTGCGACGTTAATATTCTCTCTAATTTGATCATTTATATTTTGTATATAATCAAAAAATATTATTCCTAAAATAATATATTTTTTATCTGCTTATAATTTTTATTAACATCGTAACATTTTAAAAATGTTTTACATTAGGTGAGATCTAACGCGAGTTTTTGAAAACTAACATTTTGTTCAAAATCTGAAATGTCATCTAAAAAAACTATAAATATATATATTTAAAGTTTTTATTACATTTTATAGCATCAGAATTAATGTTAATACTTATTTCAAACTTTTCTCTTAATTTTACCCTTTTCTATTACAAAGTGGCAAATGTTTTTTACAGCCTTAATAATCTTTAGAATAAGTGTATATTATTAGTTATAATTTATCTTTTTTTATCATATAAAGGAATTTTTGCATTTTTAAACAAATTTTAACTTTTACAAGCCTGAAACTTATTGTGAGCATTTTTTGTTTTCTAGTTAGGCAACATTAAAATGACTTAACCAAGAAATAATTGTCGCATTCGAAATAATCCAAGCAAAAAAAAAAAAAAAAAAACATGCTTTGTTGCACACACACGTTAGAAATCACTAGTTCCGTGCAAACTCCCCCCACCTATCCCCCCAAAAATATTACTACAACTTATAAAAACACTTGTTGTTTATTTTAAATAATTTTTCAATGTACACTTCATGATCATATTATATTGCTCAATTCCTTATGTATATAAAAATAAGCTAATTTGTTAAAAATAGCGCTTAAAATCCCATTCATGTTTGAGCAAAGAAATAGCATCGATTAAAAAAGGAAATGCTGGTATATCAGCTGATTTAAATAATGTAATCATAAAACACACATAAGTATTGCAGATATAAAAAATTAAAAATCTATTATTTTAGACTATCACTAATTAGGATTGATATCCATGAGCTTTAAAACTGAAATTTTTCTAAACTATTTTTTAAGGAAATAAAGATTATCAAGTGGAAGGAAATGAGTGCAGTGTGGGAATGTCCTCACGAATGCTTTGTTCGTCTTGTTATGCCCCCCCCCTACTCCTTAGAAGCAAAGCGAAGCAGATGTCATCTCTTTTACGGTAGAGTGATATTGAATAATTTAAATGTTAAGTTTAATACATCAGGCTATTATTTGCAAATTTACATTTTAAGTTAATTTAGTAATAAGATTATTAGAGTCCAAATTCTGTTGTTTTGAGAGAGAAGTTTTTTGGCATCCCCTTTCGCTCTAGGGGGTTTCTTTCTCCCTACCCTCTCTAGTGCTTGGGAACATCGCACACGGCTCGGGTTACATCCGGTATGTGGGCAGAATAGGGAGTGTTCCTTGTAGTGTCAAAGGTTGCCGGGGCGATGTTCAAGACAATGTCCATACGCACAGCTGTATGTCGGTAATCAGCCTCTATATTTCTACGAAAGATCAGAGGAGAGAGAAGGGAGCTCTTTGATTATTCCTAGTGTCAATGACTGTATGTCACACAGGCTATAAAGAAAGATTAGCTTTTACTTTCTTGTGAAGTTTGAACTGAGCCAATTTTCCGACCAGAAATTATTTTATTATGAATCTATATCCTGATATACCCCTTACGATTACAACTAATTAAATGGGGAACCAGGTTTATCGTGGTCATGTTATATCAAATACATTTTCTATACGTTTTAAACAAATTTTGTTACATAATGCTTAATTTTTTCTTTCTTAACTAAATTACCACAAAAATAAATCTCGGCCAATGATACAGCTTTTAGTAGATATAATCCATCATTAGAATACAGAGAATAGAATAATATGAAAATTGTGTGAAATAAGCAAAATAAACTTCGGTTTTTTCGGTCAAACTATTGAAAAGGGTGTTTTATCAAATTTAATGCAGTCGCATACTATTGAAATTGAGGCAACACATATCTACGAATCCAATGTTTCCGTGTTATTTATATAGCAACCAATATCACAATGTGTCAACAATGTATTATATTCTAATTGTAAACTATATTTTAGATTGTCTCACACATTTCAAAATTATTTATCAAAATAACAAATGTACTCGTATATGTTATTAATTGTATAAAATGTTTCAAAAAATATGTAATTTTTGCAAAAGTTTACCAAATTTGTAAAAATTTATGTGTTTTACCAGAGTTCCAGTTTCATATACGTTATAGGTGTAATGATATTTGGTTACTGCAGGCTTCTTTAAAAAGTTTGTTTTTATACATGTATATATATATACATGTGAATGTATAATGCAATTATTTATGAGATCAAATTTTCTTTTATTTCAACAACAAAAAAAAAAAAATGTTATAGTTGAAATTTGATAGAAATTATCTGTGTCATCACACATTTTGCGATATTAATAGCTTTACCAGATTTTTTTACTCACTTTGCATGATTAAATTTTTTTACTTCATTATGAACTAGAATTGGCACAATTAACTGCATTTAACATAGAATGAGAAGTAATGGATCTACACTAGGGGATTCAATATTATCTTTGATTCAAAAGTAGTTTTTTTTTAAATTTCAGAATCTATTAAAATGAACATGGAAGAATAAAAAATAGAAGTAATACAATAAATATTGAAGAACAAATAAACTATTTTCAAAGTATGTGTATGTTTTGAAGATTTACGAAACAGAAAAAACTTGAAGGGTTGGAACTTGATAATTAAATTAAACAGGAATTCAAGTATGATCTCCATTTATTTAAAAAGTGTGTTTCATAAAGTTAAAATGTGTTTTAAAATTTTAGGGTCATGCTTATCATTGGCAAATGTTGCTTGGAGCACCTAGTCCTGTCGGACTCTAAATCTCCTTTCAGGGATCTTTAGATGACTGTAAAAATTTCTACCAATGCCCATTGTAAAAAAGTTATTGAATTTAGAAAATAATAAATAATAGAAAATTACATTAAATAGCTAAAAAATTAAATTAAAATTAATACAAAGCTCTTTTAAGAACTCAAAAAAGCATGAGAAAATGTAGTCTGAGAGTGGGCGGGGCACAGGTCATGCTTAGAAATAAAATCAGTTTTATAATTAGATACATTTCTATGGATAAACTCTTTTTAAATTGGAAAGGATATAAATTTACGACAGGAAAATCTTGTAAAAATTCTGACCACTTTTTTTTAAAAAACATATGCTTTGTATTTTTAAAGACTTAAATAAAAATAAATTTAGAAATGCTCTTAGTAATTTGTAAATAATTGGCCGTATGATTTTTAACATAGAGAAATGCATCCCTTTTATTACTACTATTAGTTCACTCTCTCCCTATGTATACATATTTATTTATATATATTAACTTAAAATTTTCAACTCCCGTTAATAAAATACTTCCTATTCATCCATTCAAAGTAGGAATCGACTTAATTTTTTCATATTATTTAAAATAATTTATTGTCACGAAATAACTGTGTGAAATTGTAGTTTCTACTGTTGATAAGGTAAAAAATATTTCAATCAACCTTTTCGCTCATTTTGTAGCATTTAAATAAGGGAATTTATTTTTAATTCGGCATTCAATATAGTTATTTTAGTAAAGGAAACCATAAGATAGTATCGCATGGTTTCTTATCGAACGAGAATTCTTACATTTTAAATTTTTACCTTTCTTTTTATAAGAAAACTTATTGCAAATTAGACATAGCTTGTAACATTTAGGATTTTTATTCCATCTAATTAAAAACTTTGTCACAGGCAGTATGTAATTAAATTGTTGACTAGTTCAAAATCCAATTTCATTTGGTAAAAAAAAAAAAATGAATCGCTTACTCAAATATGCATTTAGCAGTAATATGTAATGAAATCCTCTTTTCATTCGGCATAAAGATGGAAACGAATTGGCTCGAGTTTATACATTATATGTATAGATATGATTATACTATGGTAGGATATACTAATTTTTGTTTGAAAATGAGTTATTTTATAATCTGATTTAGCTTTCAAGAGTGAGAAAAAATATTGTTACTAGTTAATTTTGCTCTTTTATTTTTACACAGAATATTTAGTCATAATTTTTTTTTTTTTACTAAGCTTTTAAAAATTTTCGGATTGTATTAAAAATATCAGAGAAACTGGATTCATTGTCAGAGTGAAGATCATGGCTTCCGGTTAATTTATCATTCGACTCTTGTGCCCTTATGAATATATAAACATATTGAATTGTGTGTTAATAAAACAAGTATTCACGATTAAACTTTAATTTGATGATCCACAGAATGAGCGAAACAAATAATCGATTTAATAAAAATATAATCAATGAATATTTATTAGCACAATGTGTATAAAATTAATTAAACATTGTATTCCGTAGTGCAGAAAATTTAATATGAAAACAAGCATTTCACACACAAATCACTTTAATAAACGCTTTTTATTCTGTATCAAATTACTTACCCTTTCGACTTACAGTAATTACATTTTTGAAAGATCGCCTCTAAATCACCTCTTGGTTTTATTTGAAATACTTATTCATAACCTTTTGGAATTTCAGGTCATGAGTAATCAATCGTATTATTTAAATTAAAATTTGTTAAAAACCCGGAGCTTTTTTCAAAAAACAGTCATAAACAAGAATGTGAGCGCTTTCTGCTCGTAATCGTATTACTTACCATACAATTACATAATTCAACTTTTTATTTAAAAAATATTGAACAAATCAATAATTTAAAAAAATTTGTAGCATGTATCTAAACTTGCAATTTCGAAAAAGATGGTTATAGATAGTTTTATATCTATCCAATATACTTTCCACAAGAAGCCAGCTTACACCGTGCGAATACGTCTACGTCAACGGAGAAAATGAAATGTTTGGCATCGTATTCAAAGCAAGCGCCGATATTGGCGAGAAAATTGCTTTACTCTGTAACCCTGCAGAATGTCATCCCCCTCTTTCCTTCCCCTTTACTCATGTCATCCCCCTCCTTCCTTCCCCTTTACTCACGTAAAAAAGTTCTCTCTATTTAACGACTTCCAAACTGAGGTACCATGGACCATCAACAATAAAATATTTTAAAATACATTACTGCCACAAATTAACTTTATGTGTTCATTGGAATTTTTAACGTGGTTTCAATTCGGTGCCAGAATTTATTTGTATTTTATCTTTGATACATCTATGAAATGATGCAGAAACAAAAATTTTGAAGGTAATTATTGAAATTCTTTTTCCATTGCATATGCAGAAAATAGATATGGAAAATTTCTGACACGTTTGCATTTCCAACCTAAAACGAATTAATTTTGCACTATCATGCAAAAAGAAAAACGTTTTCACACATCACACATTCAATATCAGAATTTTCAAATGATTGTTTTAATAATTAAAGCTAAATAACTTTTAGATAGAGAAAACTAGATATTCTATTAAATGTCACATGTTTCTCTTATGAATATGTGGATACTCTCTTAATAGCAAATTGCTACATTAAATTGAAAGACAAAATTATGCTAATTATTAAATGAAAGATGTTAATGATGTATTAAGTATTTTGTTTTTGAAGTGTAAAAGTATTTGAACAATTTGATGGTGATAAAAAATAATCGACAGTATACTAATATATAATGCATCAGAAGTATACCAATATATATGCATTAGTTTAATTTCTGAAGGGCAAGTTAGTGGACTATCAATTAAAACTTACTTATTGTAAAAACTTGGTTTTTAAATGGTATAATAAGTAAATATTAATCTAAAAATATCTTTGGAATTAACTAAATATTCTGCATAGCATATTCTCCAAGCTTGGGGAGAGGAATAAAAGAATTAAGATTCTTAATTCTCCACTACTCTCAACCATTTTTACTAAAATTTTATATGAGGATTAAAACTGAAAAAGATGGTTTATTGTAATGCATTGAAAATATAACTAGGTACTAATTATATAGATGGAAAAATGACAAAATCTTAAATCTGACTATGTATATTGGAGATATATAGAAATATATGAAAGTTGATTAAAACTTAAGTGAGGATATTTTTTTCCAAGTGTCAAAATTATAACAATCCATTCCAATTTGTATGTGTTGTAAACATATTTTTAAAAAAAATAAATCCGTATTTACTCAAATCTAAGCTGTCATCGATTCTAAGTTGCAGCTCAAACTCTCAACATGTTTTTGTGGAAAATGAAAAACAGTTAAAATGCTTTATCGATACCTAATTTTATGAAATTAAAATAAATTTAAAAGGCCAACTAATAAGAAGTGAGTAATTAGTTACTTTACCAGTATTATAAACTTATAAATATGTGCATGAATCTGTAATTGCTCCATCCAAGAATTTTTTTTATATTTGATTCTAAGCCTTGCCCGATCTACAGTTGCTTTAACATTAGAAAAAATTGTGACTTAGATTCAAACAAATATGGTATATGCAAAATTTTGATGATCCTATGTATCTAAATGCGAAACAAAATACTTTGTGTCTAATGAAATGTTGCCAAGGATAATGGGAAAATATTTGGAAGTATTCCTAGTGAAGGACAAATGAAATGGGTTTAATTGAAATGTTTCTCCTAAATTGTCAGTAAAACTTAGGTTAGTTTTTAAATCAAAACATTAACTATAAGAAAATTACAAATTAATATAGTTCAATAGAGCTTTTTAATAACTCAACGTAATATGCAAAATTGAAAAGATTGTGTTATATAAAAAGTAAATTGCTAGTTTAAACCTTTTGGTTATTCCACTAAATATTTTTTAAAAAGCTGAAAAATTACTTTGTAAATAATTTTTAATGTGCATAAATATTGAATTCTTTTTCTGAGAGAGAAGGTAACTGAATTTATTGAGGTTTTTTTGTCTGGGTACAGCAAATATTTAAGTGGCTGTGGTAGCCTAGGGGTCATGAACTTGTTACTGTGTGTGTGTGTGTATGGCATGTCATGCAGCCCAGATCTAGTGTCACTGAAAACTAGCCGTTTAGAGGGGCTGATCTATGTTAAATTTGTCACACATTGCTCGAAATCCTCATGTTGGTATGTGGAATTAGGAAAGTTGGGTGCCGGTTCACGTCTCATGCTTATCACTTGATCGAGGTTCAAAATTATAAAGTATGTCACAAATAGCCCTCATGTTACTTTTATTGTGCTACATTAATAATCACTTACTCACAGAGCATAAATTTGAAACCAGGACATTTTGTTTTGTAAAACATCTCAATTTATTCAATGACGAAAGAAGTGGAAAAAAGATTTTCATCTGTGTAAAGAGTCGGTAGACTTTTGTGTAAGAAGGACGAAGTTGTCAATCAAACAGGGTAACTAAGGTGTCAGATTCATTTATATATGTCTGTTGTGTCACCCAGGGAAAGCTTGATTGGCTTTTGCAATATTATTCCTAGTTAGACTTAAATTTTAAGTTTAGACTGTATTTAATTAGAAAACAAATAATTAATAAAAACTTCTAAAACTGTAAAATTTTTATTCAAATGAAGCATACTACCATCTCTGCTATTGTAGATCAAATATCAGGAAATCATAAAAGAACTCACCTGTGCAGTATATATTTAAAACAACAATTTTTGAACCTGTGAAGTACAATTTGGAACTAGTTTGATATCATGGGGCTATGCAGGAATCCCACCAAGCAGCGCATGTTGTCCTTGGAATGGAATCTAAGATGGCGGCCTAGCTGTAACAAATCGCCAGGAAAATAGTTTTATAGAACTGTTTTTCAATGCAGTTAAATCTATTTCAGATGAAGAATATAGGAATAGATTGAGAATAACCAAGATCAATCAATAATGAATATCAATATCATATAATAAAAAGTTATAACTACTAATAATATTATGCAGTATATAATATTAATCTTATAATATAATTTAATAGTAATTAAATGTAATATTCATATATGTTTTAATAATTATGTGTAACATAATTTAATAACTATAAAAGATAATAATTATATTTTAATATAATAAAAATTATATATAAGAATTCTCATATAACATAATTATAAATGAATAACATATGTAATACTATTTATAATAAATAAATATAATAAAAATAATTATTGTAAATAAAGTAATTATTGTAATAAGAAATATTTACATTTGAAAATAGCCCAAAATACAAGAGAAGACAAGCAGATGGCTTTAAGAACAAATGCAATTGAAAATGGTCAAATTTTTAAAGAAATTGATTTATATCTATCTGAAATTAATAGGGTTTCCGCAGAAAAATCCTAATTAAAATTAACTCTTACATACGTTATCCTCATGGCAATTACATTGCCCAATGATAAAAATATTTAAGATAACCATATTGCAATGTTATTGCCCATCTTGCCGAACATAAACAACCTGGTTCAAATTTCAAAATTGGCAATATTGGTAAAATTTAGAATTTTTTTCCTTTAAATATTTTGATGATGAATTGATCTATAACTTTTTTCACCGATTCACAACTCATCTTTAACACTAAAAATATTTCACACCACAAATTAAATTGCAAGGACTTTTGAGTTCAAAAATTTTATTTGAGCGTTCTCCATATGCTCTTTCTCGCACAAAGGTTACACATACAACTGAACTCTACACACACTAGCGCCCTCTAACGACAAATTATCACTTGTTATTGTGGGCATCACAAGAATTATTTGTTCAACACTGAACATCCACCACCGGAGTTAATGACACATTCAACAATTTACAAATAACACAACAATACAATAATATACAATAAAAGTTAGTTTTGTGTATTGTTGAATACACAAAAAAGTAAAATACTCAAACACACAAAATTGAATTGAAAAATACAGATTTAAAATTTTTCACATACACTATTCACTTGAAAAGGGTAAAAGACAAAGTTTAGTTATTGGACATTTAAAGATTCCATTTTTAGTTTTCACTAACACTACTCTTGTTTTATTATCTTTACCATGATACTCTTCAAGAATTCGACCAAGAGGCCAGTTACACACAGGTAAATTATCTTCCTTCAGAATTACCATATCATTTATTTTTACATTATTCTTTCCAAAATACCATTTATTTCGGTTTTAAAGTGTACTTAAATAATTATTTGAGCAACGTTTCCAAATCTGTTGCACAATTTTTGTTAGCTTTTGCCACACTTCTAACCTGTTATCAGACACTTCAGTTAAACTTGGCTCTGCAATGGCTGTAATAAGGCGACCAACAAGGAAATGACCAGGAGTCAAAATCGTCAGGGTCAACACAACAAAGAGTAGAGGGGACAGGAGTTAAGAATTCCCTCAATTTGGTTAAGAATAGTTAAAAATTCTTTGTATGTAAATCTTAAATTTCCCATTACATCCCTGAGGTGATATTTAACGTATTTCACCCCGGCTTCCCACAAGCCTCCGTAATTCGGTGCTCTTGGTGGAATAAAACTCCACTCAACATGTTCTTCACACAAAAAATTACTCAAATTACTGTTGCAATTACTCATTATTTCTCTAAGTCTTTTTAGCTCTAATTGTGTGCCAACAAAATTGGTAGCATTGTCTGAAAATATACGTTCCGATTTTCCTCTTCTACTAAAAAATCATTTTAAAGCTGCTATGAAAACTTCACTAGATAAATCTGTAACTATTTTGCGGTGACACACCTTTGTCACCATGCACACAAAAATACATACATAGACTTTATTTAAACCTTCCTTTCTTTGATTAGGATATTTAATCCAGAAATACCCACAAAAATCTATTGCCACTTTGCTAAAAGGAAAACGCTGAGATATTCTCTCAGCTGGCAATTGACCCATAATTTGTTAACAAGTAATGGGTTTTGCTTTAAAACAAATTATACAGTTATTTACATGTTTTCTACACATATTACGACCATTTAATGGCCAGAACCTTTGTCTAACAATAGACAGTAAAATTTTGTGGACCAACATGCAAATGTCTCTTTTGAGTCATTTCAAGAATTAAATTTGTTAACCTATGATTATTTGGAAGAATTATCTGGTGTTTTTTATCAAAACACAAATTACTATGTGCCAGTCTACCTCCTACTTGTAGCACACCTTCACAGTCTAGAAATAGTGAGAGATTTTTAATCTTACTTTGAGGGTTAACCATACTGTTAATGGACAAATCTTTGATTTCCGAGTTGAATTCCATTTGCTGGACCAGTTTCACAAGGGTAATTTCAGCTCGTTGAATTTCACATATTTTTATTGGCCCAATTTGTTTTTTGGACGGTTTTTTACAATTATTGATAAACCTGTAAATATAACTAAAATTTTTTGAGAATTATTATATACAGAAGAATATTCTTCAAAAAGTTGTTGTCCAAAGTCTTTCTCTCAGAAGGTCTTAATTCCTCCAAATAGGCACTTTCATCACTAAGTAGCACATTATAACTCACAGGAACAGTATTTCCTTCATGAAGGAAACTCAGTCCATTCCACCGCTTGTCACAGTTCATCGTGGCCGCGGTAACCAAGTGGTCTAGGCATCGGATCATGGCTAGCATGTCATGAGTTCGATCCCAGTACCACTGAAGACCCGTCGTGTAGGGGAGTGATGCATGTAAAATCTTTCGAGAGCTCAAACATCCTCATTGGTGTGGTAGTTAGGAGAGGGGGTGCCAGCTCAGGTGTCGTCTGCGTCACTTGACCATGGTTCTAAATTACCCGGACTATCCCCAAAAGCCCTTGTGTAGCTGAACAGTGGGATGTTAATAGTCACTCAGTCACAGTTCAGTAAATCAGCACTGACGCCTTTCGCAAGAAGATCCAATGTGTTGTCTTTTCCAGGACAATGATGCCACGAATCCTTGTCTGTTAAAAATTGTATCTCCTTTACATGGTTGGCGATGAAAACCTTCCATCTGCTGCTGGGACCTTGAATCCAACTCAAGGCTATAGTTGAATCTGTCCAAAAGTAGTTTGTTGTAGATATTTTCCCATTGAGGACACGTGAAACTTCTTTCGCCAATCTCGCAGCAAGCAATGCTCCCATTAGTTCCAAACGTGTAAGGGTTAAAGACTTTAAAGGAGCCACATGGCTTTTGGAAGCTAAAAGATTGTATGGAGATTTTGTTAGAAGTTTTCAGTCTAACATACAAAACAGCTCCATATGCTTTAATGCTTGCATCCGTGTATCTGTGTGTATTTCACACTCTGGACAGTTCGCACTCCAGGGAATATCAAGGAATCTGCAGTTCACTTAAGGAAGATGCTTCCGAACACCACTCTTCGAACTTCTCTCTAATAACTGGCTACAACTCTTCGTCCCAGTTTGTTTTTGTTGCCATATTTCTTGAAATAAATTTTTAAATCTTATTTGGTGAAGTGTTATCAAACTCAGCCTGGGATCCGTTGTTTTGTTTCCAACACGACCACTATCCTAAGCGTACTGCTGAGATTGTGAAGCTTTGGCTCTTGTATAATGTCCCAAATCAACTGCACACACTCCTGCAGTCACCTAACCCGATTCCTATAGAAAACCTATAGGATTTGCTGGATCGTAGAATTCATCAACTATAATCAAGCAAAGATATGCTGAAGATTGTTCTTAAGGATGAATGGGAAAAGATAAATGCCGAAACAACTACAGGAGGCTCTCAAGAGACGGTGTTATCCAATCAGTTGTTAAATAGCTTATTATTCACTTTTTAAATAACTTTTATAGCTACTACTAAAACGGTGAACGCAGACTTTTTCTACTTGATTTTTGTTATTTTCAATACTTGAAATGAACTAAATAAAACATTTTTTCAAATTTTAGTTTTTAAATTTGGTTTTGTTTATGTAAGCTCTCTATAGTAGGTGAATACAGACTTTTTCTAGCAAGTGTATTAATCGTCATTGAAATGTGAAATTTACTTATCCTACTTTCTTAAAACCAGCTTTTCTTTCAAACAAACCATATAATATGATACACATTCATTCTTGTCTTTCAGCATTCTTAAAAATATCTATCACTCAATTCCTTTTTGACCAAAATCTAAGCATCCTAACAGACTGTACATAAAATATGCAAATTTTAAATAATGAATAGTAATCAAGTACAAAGAACAGGTGACCTTATTGAAATAAGACTGCATTTCAAAGTATATATGTTGCCAAATTAAACAGTCTGCTAAAATCAAATTATTATCTCACCATGAAATCTAAATAAATTTCACCAAATTCAACAATCCCCTAATCTACACTCCAGCCTTCCTTCCATATAACCATGATGCACTTGAGAGTATGTCAATATACAGAAGAAAGGAAACTCATTTTGATAATTATCAAAATGACTTACAAAACTACTACTGGACAAATGCTATTGTATTACAATGGATAATTATTGTAACTTGCCAAATTTGGCTAATACGTTTATGAAAATAAAGACTAATGGGTGTGGAACTCTCCAAATGATTTACTTAAAGATCTAAAACCAAAGAAATTAATAAAAAGATCAATTATTGGGTATCAAAGAAGGAAAGAGAGTAACTCTAATGAAATGGGGGGTAAGATTTGAAGCATGTTAATCTAATTTCCACTGTCCATGCAGTTAAAATGCTGAATGTCGCTAATAAACTGCGAGAGATAATGTCGAGGCCTAAATGTGTAATTAATGTAAAAAAACGTACAATGACAAAATGTGTTGCATGGATAGAGTTTAACCAGCATTTAACTACAAGAAAAAGAGGTAAAAGTTTTATTGCCAGAAAATTTTCTTCTATTAATTGGATTTGGTGTAGTGGAATTTCTATTTTATGTACTGTGTAACTCAGGAGGTTCAGGATCATCTAAAAAATTTAGAAGGGTCTTATAGAAAATCATTGTGACAAGTTTTCTGCCATATCAGGAAGATTCACATTTGGTCCTCAACACTCAGGCTGATCTCAAGGCATTTTCTGGATGTTATTTCTGCTAGAGAGAAGAAATCAAATACAAAGAACACATTGTGCTCTAATGCTGTCATAAAAGATTCAGAGGAAAGCCAGTAAGAAAAGTCACCAGATGCTATTGTACCAAATGTTAAGTATTACTTTGTGCTAGTCCTTGTTTTAAAAAATATCTTACAATCATTAATACTTAATTTTTTCATTTTCCTGAGAACTTAGGATAAACTGATGGAAAACTAAATGCTTTCATACATGTAAAGAAATTAAATTTTTTTATTTTATTTTTTGTTTCAGTTTCTTATATTTTATAATAAAATTAAAATATATGTTATTTTTTTTTCTTCAATTTTTTTTCAAAATAACTTATTGGAAAAGCAATTAATATCTGAAGGGATACTCGCCCTGCTTTCTTCAGACCAGATATTTTTTTTTGATAGACCTTCTAATACAATGCTTATTTATTCCTTTCTTGTGGCATTCCCAAATATTTTCATCAGTATCCCTCCATCTTATATCCCCTCCCTCTTTAGACTATAAAAATTAAGGTGGGTGTGTATGGGAGATTGCCTGCCTACTTAATGTTGGTCGGAATGCTATTTTTAACATTTTATCAAAAACCAAACAGACATTCACCCCCCCAAAAAAAGACAGGATAACAAAAAAACTGAAAACTGATGATAAAAGAAAAGTTCCCTGAAGCTTAGAAAAAATTGTGTAGTTACTTCAAAGGTCAACACTCCAGCAGCACTAACACATATCTCCTAGCAAACGATGCACTACTGCATAAAAAAGTCCAAAACTGTCTAGTTCCAAAAAAAGAAAATATCATTCATTGTTTTCAAAATCACACATAACCAAGCAATTGAGTTGCACTAAGGGTCACATATCATGGATACTAAATGAAATTCTGTCATACTCTCAGGTTAAAAGAAATTTAATTTAGATAATGATGATAGCTATGGCTAGCAATTCTACTGGCATGATCTTGAGAATGATGAAAATTTAACTACACATGCCAAATGGGAGGAAGTTTGATGGTGTGTTTAACTGTTGTCTAAAGAGAAACAATTAGTCTAATCATTTTAACCTGTATGCGGAACTATCATGACTACACACAAGAGTTGAAATCTGAGCTTCCGCATGCATCACAATTAGGTAGAGATGATTAAATTATAAAAAAGTCTGTGAATCCATTCATATAAATGCATTGAAAATTGGTTCAAGTTTTGCTATGGCCAGCCAAAGTATTAATATAAATTTTTTATAAAATATTTGGGTAATACACATTCAATTGATTAAAGGTGTAGGAAAATAGTGTGAATCCATCCATGAGCTTAAGAATATACTCATATCATACTGACCCCCTGCCCGGAACATCTGCTCATGGACATGGATAACTGGACAATTTCTGTCAAACTGAAATCCATTCACTGCATGATTCAATTCAAAATAAGTTTTTTTAAGAGATCAAAGCAAATGGAACGAGAACTTGTTAAAAAATAGTTAGCTTTCCTGTAAAAACTGGTGTCCTTTTACTTTTTTTACCAACTTTTCTGCACAAAAGGTAAAAATAACTTTATAAAATTTGATAAATATTATACAAATTCTCAATTCAACTGTTTTGAGTTAGAATAAAAAAACTCATTTTGCTGGCATTTAAACCCCGAATGGGGATAGGGACTGAGCTTTTCATCCCTCAGGTAGGCTGATAAATGAGTACGAAGCTTGCTTGGGAATTAAACACTGGTGGTTTCACTTCTGACTGACCACCTGACCGAAACATCTACCCATGCACTTCAGTGTCCAATATCATGGAAACTGAGATGGGCTCAGTAGGCCTTAACTCTCATAGGCTATTGTGCCACTGAGAAAGTTTAATTTATTAATTGTTAACTGTTTTTCAAAACACATTTTTTACTAAATCAGTTTTTTCCCTCTCTTGATAACTTTCTGACGTTTATGATTTCCTGTATGGTTTTAATTGGTAATTTAAGAGAATTTGTTTGAATCTGAAGAATTGTCCGTTGGTGATGAAAGAAATTTAAAAATTTTATATATATTTTATAAATTACATTTTAAAATTTTGTATTTGTTTGAAAGAAGGGATGTGATTACAACATTTTTTTAATTGATATTCATTAAATGGATGATTTTTGCATTAACCTTCTAATCTTTCATGACTAATTATATGAAATGAAGGTTAGGATTGGGATATATGGATTTTCTCAGTTCCAGCCTAGAGGCGTCTAGGCTTCTACTTCAGTTATGAGGTGTTCCTATGAAAGGGTAAATAAGGTGAAAAAAGAGAATGAATCGACTGAGCTAAAAATAGCATCATCGGTGGCCTTTTAGTTTTTAATATTTCATACTAAAAATATTTAAAGCATTTCACAATTACTGAAATAGACATATTAACAATTCATTTATTTCAGATGTCAGTGAATATGTCTTGGACTAGATCTTTAACTTTCATATCTGTTTCATTTATAACCATGCTACTTGGAGCTCAAGTTGTTCATGAAATATATAAACCATTAAGTGTGAGTGTATTTCATATATATAAATTTTGTCTTATTTTTGTAGTTGAATGAGTTTTTAGATGTTTCAATTAATATTTTATCATTGATATTTTCTATGGAAGATTTTTTATTAAGGGGTTAGTGATCTAGGTATAAAATGTATTTCAGTGACTTTTAGTAAAGTATTACATTTATTTTTATAAGTATTTGAAAGTAGAATAATATTATATAACTACATCTTTATCATCAAAGTACTATTAATACTCTTGTAAATTTATTGCTATAAGATATTTTATCTTCTGTGTGCATTTAATTTTTCATGTAATAGTTAAAAAAAAAGGTATTTTTACTATTCTTATTACTGAATAAATTGTAGTTCTTGAATTAATGTTTTATTTTACATATTTCTATATTCCAAGATAAATTGTTTCATCATAGGATTTACATGAATATGTAGAACACGAGCGACATAAAAATTTGCAGCTGAAGTCAAATGAAATAAAATAAATGTATGTATTCAAAATTGAATTTGTACTTTAAATTTATTGAATATTTTTTAAAGAAATATACTTTCCCCAATATTTCAGAGGTATGTTCAAATTAACTAATTTTTCGTCAAATATAGTTAAATTATATTGTTTTAACTTTATAAATTTAATATTTCACAATCATGTTCAGTTTATTTTAAAAATACATTTTGATTAATTTTATACTTGTATAAATTCACTTTCATTGATATTTCATTAAAAAAAGGTAGAAACTTGGGGAGTTATTTATTATCAAAAATCCTAAAATTGTATTTTATAAATAATATGCATGTGTTTTAATTAAATCTAGAAAACCCCTTTCTAATTTAATATAGAATGTGACAGAATAAAATTTTAATTGCAATTCTCTTGCAAATTTTAATTATTGGCTTAATTCACTAGCTTACATGCAACTCAGTCTAGTTTGTATAGCTTCAATTATTAGTTCTACTAAAAAGGTTGATTAAATTTATTTATTGTTATTTTGTAGATGTTACTTCTTAATATTGTGATTCTAGTTCAAACATTAATGATAGGACTAAATATCTTAAGTTTTTTTCAAACTGAAATACAATTGTGTCTTTATTCAATTAATTGTATTCAGAAGAAACTACTTCTGTTTATATCTTTGAGTAAACTACACATTATATACTTAAAGGAGATTAAAATCTGATTTATTTTACATCTCTTGCTTTTTTATGATAAGCTATTTATATTTATTACTCTTTTTTTTTAATTGCTGTTAATACCTTAGAAATGTGAATTTATATAAAAAATTGTTTTTTGTGTGTTTTAGAATTTTGTGCCAGGTTAGCTGAGAAGATGTAAAGGAGTTTCCATCATGGAAGAAATATAAACTTACTGAAAAAGCTCAACATGTTTTGTTTTCTTAATATTTCAGGTTATTTCTATAGTAGTTGTAAGATTTTTTTTTTAATGAGTTCTCTCCTTTGACTATAAATTTGCTTCGATAGCAATTTGGAGTCGATTTATAAACTGACTGCTGTTTAATCAATTGTTTCAGTAGATAACCTGTAATTATTCAAGATTTTAATGTAAACCAATTTTTTTTAAGAAAAAATTTCATGGTGAGATCATTGACAAACTTTTACCTTTTTTCCTAACATCACATGTTTTGTAATTGCAGAATGCTTGTATGATTTACATTCTTTTGATTGCTTAATGTTCTTGGTTCTCAGTGTAAACTCACCATACTTATTTCTCTAGATAATTTAGCATTCCTATTTTTTTTTCTACCTGCGTAATTTCAAAGATATTTTGTTATTTTCTGTTTTAAAATAATTGAAAGGAAAGTTATATTTCTCTTATTTTAAGACTCTTCCCCCGCACACACATACCTTCCCCTAAATGATTTTAAAGTATGTAATTAGGTAGTATTCCGATAAAAGGACAAGATAATGATAACATTACATATTTAACCAAAGCTTAATTTAGTATTTTCAAAAAAAAAAATTTAATGTGAAAAAACCTGTTAAATCAGTATTCAACTCAATTTCTTAAAAAATAAACTTGTTTCACTATTAATACATTTTTAGAATGAGTTTAATTTCTGAAGTTTCTTGTAGCTTTGCTAAGACTGTTTTGTAATTTGTCCTGTGTATGTTGTTTTCTTTTTATGAAAAGTAGAGCTTGATCTGTGAATTTTTAATATTCCAAAAATATGAAATTACATACGAAATAAAAATTGTAGACTGAACATTGGGAACATGGCATTTTTAGTATATACAATTTTATAACACATCAAAACATTTTGCTTAAGTATCAAACTGACTTGACTTTTAATTTTATTTTTGGACAAATATCAATTCTGATTATACATATTGAAGAAAGTAACTTATTTACCACAGAGGGGAAATTGATGAAGATTTTTACTTTTTCACACAATATTTCCATTATGTCATTTTCAGTTTAATAAAACCTTAAAATTTTATACATAATAATTAAAGCAATTTTTTGTAGCAAAACTATCATTTTACATATATATACATACACACACATTTTATTGCAACAAGCATACTTTTGACGGATAGAGAAAAAAAAGCATTTTCTTAATTGTGCTAAAAGATCCAACATAATTTTTACATGCAATCTTATTTATACATTAAGCATACATATCTAAATTGTTTATTTATTTTAGTCAAATTAAAACATAATTTACATTGTGCAGTCTTCAAAACTATGATTCAATTTATCATTTCGATTTTAAGTTATGCCATTGCAACATAACTAAAAAGTTTTGAAGAATTTCACCATTTGAGATTTAATCCTTTTTCCAGTTAACAAATTATACAATCTTACATAATTCTTTTGACGTTGTTGGATAATTTTATTGTGTATAAGATGTTTCTCAACACGTATAAAGTAGCTTGAGGTTGATTTTTCATTCTATTAAAAACATTAATATATTATTTTAGAAGTTTTAAGTAAGCTTTCAAATGTTGATTTTTATCTTACTCATATACATTTTCTCATTGTAATCGATGAGAATAGAATTTCATTCACCTTCAGTATTTCGTTTTCAGAGATAGAAATCATATGGAAATTTGGCCTCCTCTTCAGGCAGGAAGTTGGTAAACGAGGTGGAGTTTGGAAGTGTCATAAAGCAATCTTGTAAAATTTCATGACTCTTGGGTCTAATAGCAGGATTGGGATCTAATAACCTTGTTATTAAATTTCTAGCAGAACTGTTACTCTACTAGGTATGTGGTAACTCCAGCCATTACTTTTTCTTTGATGGTTTGCTTTTTTCCCCTTTGAAGGGAAGTGAACCTACCATTAAAACATACATAATGATACCAATAGCCCAAATATCTACTTTATAATCATATCCAATCCTGAAAAAATTTCAGGAGCCATGTAACAGTATGAACCACGTACTCCGTATAACTTATTTCCATCTTTAACTTTCAGGGACAATCCAAAGTCCCCAACTTTAATTTCCATTCTATCATTTAAAAAAATATTTGCAACTTCAATCTCCATGGATAATATGCTTATCATGTAAATATTTACATACTTGAGCTAGTTGCTTCATGAAATAACGAACCTCTGGTGCAGTTAAAACTTTTCTTTGTGTTAGCATATGTGCTAATGTTTCCTCACGACACTGTTCCAAAATTAAGTACCAGTTTAAATTATCTGTGAAGTAACGATAGAACGTTACTGATGAATGGATGAGAAAGTTTAGAATGGATACGCATTTCGCTTTGAATTTGATTTAGACATAGATTGCTTTGAAATAATTTTCAAAGCATATTTTTTTTGTCCTTATAGTCTCCACTTGGTAACACTTCCCAAAAGAACCCTCTCCTAAAAATTTGCAATTTTGTATGTAATACCAGTTTTTGGATCTTCTATATAGTGAGATAGAACTTCTATTTCAGATAGTCGCTAT
>BMAO01016971.1:209065-302211 GCA_019973975.1 Trichonephila clavata | reverse complement strand
AACTTTGTACGGCTAATTTTACAAAAAAATAGACAGCCACATGGAAATACTCCGAACTGTCTGTCAGAGGAAAATAAACAAATTAGAATTATACAACCTGGCTAGTCTTTAGATCTAGTCTGCATAGGCTTTGTCTCCAACCATGGCCTCTGTACTGGATGACCTTGTCCTAGGGCTGTCCTCTCTGCGCTCCCACTTCTGGTTCTCTCTTCCATTGAGTCCGCTGAAGCTGATAGGCTCCTGCTGAGGCGTTCTTTTCACTTTTGAGATTTTGAATTTGGCTGCTGTCCACTCGACGTCAGCTCCGAAGGTTGTAAGGCAGTTCCGTTCTTGCTGGGGTCTGTGTATTTGAATCTGTGGGATGGTCCTGGAATTGCTCTTTCGGATTTCCACTGTTCACTGCGGGATGGTCCTGGAATTGTTCCTTCAGAATTACTTTCTTCCACCTTTCTATACCGCTTTCTGGAGGGACGAGACGGCATTGATGAGGTCAACTTTCTCTTGTCTCGGGATACCTGGGCCTCTGGTCTCTTCTTCTGTATGTTTTCAACCCAAGAGTCTGGTCTTCCACTTTTTTCTCTCTCTGTCCAACGTGGTTTTCTCTTCCGGAAATTATACACATCATCTCCCGAAGAAACAGCAGACTCCGTTCGCACACGTTTTTTCCTTCTCACCTCCTCTCCATCGCGTCTATTCGTAACTATATCTCTACTACCTTCTAAATTTCCTGATTCTGATCCTCTACGACAATTCCCATTACTTTCTGATTGCATTAATCTCGGCTGCCTATCATCCGACCTGTCTGATGCTATTGTATTATGATCACTACTTCTCGCAATTTCCGATTCGGCAACACTGTCTTCTGATTCTCTTTGATGGTAAATTCTCCCCTGATCCACATTAACAGTTACTCTTTTACCAAATTTTAATATTACTAAATTATTATTATTTTTTACACTCAGAACTTTATAGGGGCCTTCAAACTTTGGCATAAATTTACCCACTATTTCTTACTTGCCGAACTCAACGGGTGAGTTTGAACTAACACTAGATCATCAACCTTCACATAACTTCACGCCTCTTCTTATTATAATATTTCGCCCATTTCTCGTGTTGGCGCTTTGTATGTATTCTAGCCTCTTCAAACAATTTTTCTATATTCCACAAACTAAGTCTGATCCATCAGTTACCATTACTAATTTTTGAAATAAAGTGATTAAATTTCGACCTAAAAATAATTCCGCCGGTGTTTTACCCGTTGTCTCATGTACTGCTGTCCTAATAGCATAACCGAACTCTTGCAGAAATTGATCCCAGTTAGTGTGATTATCCGCGACAAAACTCGAAATCATTTTTAGAAGAGTACGATTAACTCTTTCTGTTTGATTAGTTTGTGGAAGATATACCACAGTTTTAACGTGTTTTATGTTCAACCTGCGACATACTTGCTCAAAAACTTCGGATATCATTTGGGGGCCGTTGTCGGTGACTAGTTTTACAGGAGCTCCATAACACGCAATATAATTCTCAAAAAATGCATTGGCAATTGCTTTAGCCGAAGCTTTCCTTAAGGAACTATTTCAACCCATTTAGAAAAATTATCTGTTATTACTAAAATAAATTTTTAGCGTTCCGGACTAGTTGCAGGGTATGGGCCTAATAAATCTAAAGATACGATTTCATTCGGAAAATTCGTTACTATCGGAATTAATTGACCAGCTGGTAATCCGTTCTTATAATTGAATTTTTGGCATTGGTCGCAGGTTGCTACATATTTATAAATGTATTTCCTCATGTATGGGAAATAACACGCGTCTTTTAATTTTAAGTAGGTTTTCTTTTTGCCTAAATGGCCTGCCATCGGCGAGTCATGGAATTCTCGCATAACATCTTTACGTAATGTTTTGGGTATAAATACTCTTAATTCACCTAGTGTGGTTGTATATTTTGCATAATATAACAATCCGTTAATTAGTTTAAAGTCGCGGGACCAATTTCTACAGATTGACTCATTAATGGAACTATCGTCAGGATTTTCTAAAAACCGCAAAATATGACCTAACTCCGGATCATTTCTCTGTTCCTCTCTCAACTGTTCTCTAGACGATAATACTAACGATCTAATCACCGCACAAGACACCTTTGGTTCTTCATTACTTTCTAACGGGTTTCTAGACAACATATCAGCCACTAAATTTTGCGTACCTGAGCGATGTTCCCATTTTACATTAAAATTTGCCAACTTAATCGTCCATCTTATCATTCTAGACGACAAATTCTTTCCATTCGTTAATTTGGTAAGTGCAGCATGGTCTGTTATCACTTTAACCGGCAAGGATCCGAAATACGTGCGATATTTATTTAATGCCCATATGACAACCAAACATTCACGTTCCGTTACACTATAATTTCTTTCAGCGCGGTTTAATGTTCTTGAGGCAAACGCAATAGGCCTATTATTCTGTGTCAATACTGCTCCTACCCCCACCGAGCTAGCATCCGTATAAAGTTCAAAAGCTTGGGAAAAATCTGGTAATTGTAACACTGGAGCTTCTGTCAGTGCTTTCTTAATACGATCAAAGGCTTCCTGCGCTGATTCCGACGAACGGAACTTAGAGTTCTTTCGTTTTAAACCATACAAGGGTTCACACATGTCTGCGTATTTCTTAATAAACTTTTGATACCAACCCGTCATTCCTAAAAATTTTGCTACCTGTTTTGCAGTTTTCGGAGGTTTCATTTCAATAATTGCTTTTAACTTCTCCTCATCTGTTTTAACTCCTTCTTTATTAATAACTAAACCCAAATAACGTAATTGTTCCCTCGCGAAATGACATTTCTCACGATTCAACGTTAAACCAGCCTCCTGCAACAATCTGAATTCTTCCCGTAAGTGCTCTACATGGCGTTCAAAAGATGGAGATGAAATGATAACATCATCCATATAGCAGTGGGTAAAACGCCCGAGAACTGGTTTAAGTATCATTTCAATTGCCCTTTGAAAATTTGGAGCTGCCCCCGAAAGGCCAAATGGCATGCGAATAAATGCAAAAGTACCCTTTTTTTGTAACAAACGCCGTCTTATGAATATCTTTGGGGTCTACTGCCATCCGAAAGTATCCGCTGCGTAAATCAAGTGATGACATAATTTCGGTGTGTGGAATATTAGTGATCAAATCATCAATTATTGGTAGCGGATATCGCGGATACCTCGTGATCGCATTTAATTTCCTATAATCTATTGCAAAACTATAAGCTTCTGGGTCGTCTAACGGCAACCCGTTTTTCTTCCGACATAAAACAACTGGAGATGCGTAAGGCGATGTTGTTGGAATTATCGTTCCATCGTCTAACATCTTCTGAACATGGTAGTTAATGATACCCTGTTTGACCCTGTCATAGCGATAAGGTCTCGAAAAAACAGGAGGATTATCACCCGTATCAATTTCATGACAAAACACATGTGTCAGACCTGGCTTAGCTGAAAACAAGCCTTGAAATTCCTTAAACAAAATCTGCAATTTCTGTTTTTGCTCTGCATTTAACTTAGAGTTTGATAAATCTATCTGAACCGATTCGTCCGAAATTGCCACTTTCTCAATCTGCGATTCCGGAATGATTAACGATTTTGTAAAAAAATCAAAACTAATCTTCGCATGTGGCATAAAATCAATACCTAGGATGCATGGATATTGCATCTCAGCAATCACATGAAATTTTCACAACTTCGTAAATTCTCTTATTTTAATTCTTAACTCAATTGTGCCTAAATTTCTGCATTGTGACCCTTGAGCTGTAACTACTTCAGCTAACGATTTCTTAATAGGACAAAAAGAAAAATATGATCGGTATGTTTTTTCTGAAATGACTTCTCCGCACCTGTATCCCAGAGAGCTTTTATAAAAGTATCATGCAAAAGAATTGCACATACGGAAGATCAACTGGGGATAATCGTAATGAATTAAGTTTAATTCTATTAGGAGGATTTGACTCAACACGATCTCTTACAAAGTTTAAATTGGCATTTCTCTGCTGCAATCAACACGCCTCCAATTCTGCTTTGCTGAATCATCACTAGGACCCTTCCTAACCACCATCCTACGGTTCTGATACCGGTCTGTTCGCTGATTTGGTTGGTTGTACCGATTTCCTCCCTCGAATCCTTGATTTTGATAATTATGACGAGAAAAATTATTCGCACCCCTGCTTAGTCCTCTTTGATCATTTTGTCTATTTCCGACCCCTGTATCTCTTCAATTTCCATTATTCCTTCTTTCCTCAGGATTCCTCCTCATATCCCAACCTCGTCTAGCAAAATTATTACTCGAACCCTGGTTTTCCTTGCAGCTATGACGCTCCTCATACCGGTCTACCAACTCTATCAACTGAGCTTTCGTTGTGGGGTTTCGAACTTCTAAATAATCCATTATTTGGGGTTCTAGTCACATTACTATGTAATCAACTAATTTTATCTCATCATAATTCAAATTTAAAGCCTTATGGACTTTTAAAAGCTGGAAAATAAAGTCTGACGGGGCTTGACCTCTCCGTTGTTTCGATGAAAAAAACTGAGCCTCTGATTTATTCCGTACTACAGGAAATCTACCCGACAACTTCTTTTTAAGCGTTGCAAACGCAGTCGCTTCTTCATTTACACACTCGAATCCGATGACGTCAAACCAGTAAAACGCTCTCCCAATTAAATGACCCTTTAAATACGCACATGGTAGATTCGCCGGTATTTCATAGTAGGCTATGTTATCGTCTATATTTGTAATAAACTCAGACACATTTTCTTTACCCGAAAAAAATAATTCCGGCAAAACTCTAAATCCTGCACTTGCTCTTAATTCCGGTATTTCGGTTGGGCGCCAGTGTCGTAGTCTATCACTACCTCTAAGATTATTAACTCCCCTTCGTGTATTATCTAAATCTGAATGTGTTGAATTCATGATGAATTACTACTTATTTAATAAATCAATCTTATTTATTAACTTTTCTTAATTGAGAAATTACACAAATACTATTCAAATTTTAAGAACAATAAAACACAGTGGAGTATGAGAAGAATTCAATAATTATGAACGACGGAATCTTAACTGAATCTATGGCAGTCAACGCGTACAATTAAGCTACACACTTATACTTAAATTATGAAACCAAACTCTCTCTCTCTCTCTCTCTCTCTCTTACCTGATATCTGTTATTATGGCAGGTTTCTCTAATTACTTCTTCAATATCTGGATTCCTTTAATGAGCGGATTCAATCTCAGCTATCTCTCAGTTCTATCCCGAACTGATTTTATGTATACTTTTCAATAAACTTTACTCCCGACGACTATATTTCCACTAGAAAAACTACTCTCTCAGTTCATTCTTCTCTTCATTTCATTTCCCCCTTTCGTATCATTTTCGAACTTGCTAAACCTGAACTTATAAAATATTTTATTTGCATCAATCACACTTTTGGCTCTCGGTGGAGATTGGTTGAAATAAATAAAACATTTAAAGAATGCGAGAGAAGTTAGTGAAACGCGTAAGCACCCGTCACACTTTCACCGTCATTTTCTACATTGCCCATAAAATATGGTGTATGGATGCAAAACCTCTGTTTCTAAATAGGTAAGGTAAATTTCTCAAGGTCTATTCCTTATAACTAATAACAAAAATAATATCGCAAAGATGAATAATTTATTATTAAGAATTATTTATATGTGTTAAAACATATTACTTTGGTATATACTTTTGCTTGTATAGATAGCAAGCATTAATATCCCTGATCCAATATATTTATTAACTAGCTGTACCCTGCCACGCTTTGCTGTAGCTCAGTCAGGTTAAAGAGAAAGCACGTGTTTTCAGTATATTTAAATATTTGCAACAGAGGTATGATTTTCTATAAAAAAAATGTATAGATATACACAAAATTTTACTTAACTGATATCATTTGTAATTTGTTAACCAAACACTTGAAGTTATTGCAACTTATTTTTGTCCTTATGTTATGAACCTAAATTTATTTACATTGTATTCATAGTGGAGACCTCAAGTTTAAAGATAAACTTTAAATGGCTCAACTCTGGATTCCTCGAGGGTAATGGGTGAGTTTTACAATGCTTATGGATATTTCTGTTGAATCAGAGGTGTGTTAACAAATGCATATTTCTCCAAACAATATCATTTGGAAACATGAATTGTATTTCCTGATGTTACATAGGAAATGTTTTGATTCTGCAGTATATCTAGCAAGTAAAGTTTTTAATGGCTCTGGTGGTTCTCCAAGTTGAGGCAGTTTAATTTTTCCAGTGGTACAAAACATTCCTTTTGTTTCTCCCTTAAATTACAGAGCATTGCAATAAGGATACACTTCAGTCATTGTACTAATGAGAAAATGGTGGCTCAACCTATAATCTTCCACTGGGTTGTACCAGAATGCAAGGTGACTGTTATTGTGTGATTGCTCATCACAAAATCATGTTTGATGCTGATGTGCAGTTTCTGGTTGACCCTTCGCAGCCTACTGTGTTCTTTTTGTCCTTTTGTTGAGAACAGAGCAGATCTGATGTTGAAAACATGAATGCTGTGCTCGTAAATGTGCATCCTTAAGCCTGGCTGCCTGTTGCTCTGCTACGCCCTCAGCATCTGTTTATGCCATTCTTTGTCTGCTTTTCTCGTTTGCTGATGCCCGTTCTTCCTCAGTTTGATGTGCAATTACACTCATTGCACTGTTTTTGCCTTGTGAGTATGACAATTTAAATTTGATTTCCTGCAAGGCATTATTTTTATGTAGTGTAGCTAACTGACTGCACTTAAAAAAGAGAAAAAAAGTTAAAACAAAAACCTATAAAATTTCAAAACATTAAAAAAAGGAAAATCAAACAAAAAGAAAGGAAAAAAATTAAAAAAATGCTAATGAAATATTTAATTTCTATTGTACATCAATTGTCACAGTTCAATTCCAACGCAATGAGGGCTGAAGAAATTTTCAGTCAAATATGCAAGAAAAATTCAAATATAAACACAGATTTCGCAGCAGAAATCTACGACAAAGTATTGATGGAAGATTTTTGCAATTCACTATTTGATTAGCATTAGCAGTTGTTATTAACAAATTTAAGAGCCTATCCTTAAAACAAAGTGGCTTATATCGAGACACAGACTGCTTCACACATGGACAATTATTTGGTGTCTGGGTATTTAAATATTAGCATCACTGCACAACCAAATTGCCTCCATGCAAATCACACCATTTTCCAACCAAATCTGATTTTTTTCATGAAAAATGTTAGAATCTTTATTGTTTAGATATTAAGGTGCAATACGCAGGGCACCAATTTTGTTACGGTGATGCTAATACATAAGTACCATTGGGGGTGTGTTCCAGAGCAGCAGTCACTAATTTTTATGGTCGATTGAAAAATTGAGATATTATTTACCCTTTTGCGAAGATTCAGTTTTAAAAAAAATGAGCAACAAAAAACATATAATGGATTATACTTTAATAAAAACTTTTAGTTACCACTTTTAGCAAATTTCCTGAGTTTAGTAATTTTTTCATTTTTCATCGAAACTTGAAAGTCAACTTGGGTAACCATAATAAATTAGTGGCAAAACACTTCAGTCTGTTGATGGGCGGTTTGTTATTGCTTATCATGAAATTTATTTTCAGGTGTATGCAAATGTAAATAGACGTAAATATAGCTTTAGTGGTCTGCCATACTTATAAAGTTATCACTGAGTGGTTCATGGAGTGCTGAAGGTTGGTAACTGCTGTTCTAGAGTAGGCACACCAGACAATTTTTGTATCTTCACAGACAATGAAGCAACACAAAATGTCTACCCATAAGCATTGTAAAATTAACCCTTTGACCTCAAGAAGAGCCATTTTAAATTTATTTTCAAACTTGGCACCTCCCCACAATGTAAATAATTTTAGATTCATAACATAACAACAAAAATACCGTATAACTTGGAGTATTCTGTTAACAAATTACAAATGAAATCTGTTTATAGAAAAGTTTTGTTTATGTATATTCACACATATTTTTTTTAAAACAAAAAAGTCATACCTCAAGTGCAAGAGGTTAAAAATATTAGAAATGTATGCTTTTTCTTTTCTTTCCTTTAAACCAGACTGAGCCACAGGAATGCGTGACTGGGTACAGCTGTCTATAACAAACTTAAATGTTAAAAAGTTATAAAAAATATATTAAAGTTCAATATTTTGATGAAATCACCAAAAACAGTTCCAACCAAAGGTACTTAGGTACTATTGCAACCCCGATTTTGTATGTGTCGTTACATGGTGAAATGGCAACCTTGTGCTTCCTTTCATACAATGTTGCCAATACAGTTGCGATATGTAAATACCAAAACAAACATCAGAAAATCTTAATTTTCCCATTTGTATTTCACAGTAACATCAAATAAAATTTTGAAATCACACAAAATAGATCCTTTTTGAGTATAATCTTATTCCCCCAACTTTTAGAAATTTTAACAACTATTTAGTGGAAAAATTCCCAGTCATGCAAAAAAATATTATTATTGTGTAAAAACGGTCATAGAACGGTTTTCCCTTGTTGAATGCATATTGCAGCATTTGGCGATGTCTTACGATTTTAGGTAAATGGTCGACTGTTAAAAATAATTTATTAATTTAATTTAGGATCACCAGAAAAAGTTAAAATACTTGGAAGATTTCAATTGATATGCTACTCATTTGTGGAGAGGTTTTGAAATCACGCCAAACAGATCCATAGCGTACATAATTAAAATTAGTATTTTATATATAAAAATTATCCAAAGTATATATCCCACGCTTAAAAATAAATTAAAATACAAAACAAACATTAATTGACATAAAAAGAACTAAATATTTTTATCAATGCGAAAGCATAATTAGAAAAAAATAATCACTATCTTACGACCACCTACTTATTCAACACGTATTTGAGCCATCTGTCTGCATTGTGCTTGTTCTCTGATGCCTATTCCAATTTAATGTGCAATTACCCTTCACACTGCTTTTGCTAGCCCAGTGTGATGACCTTAGTTTGATTTTCTGAAATGCAATTTAATGTACCGAAGCCAATTGACTGCACTTAAAAAGAAGGTAAAAACAAAAATGTATGAAATTGCAAAACAGCTCTGAATGGGCCTTGTATCGAAATCAATCAACATAACTCAATTTTGACGCAATGGGGGGGGGGGATTTCATTCCACTTGAACAAATCGCTCCAAACAGGTCAATTTCACAATATAGTGAAGGGATTTTGTGAAGGGAAGGAAAAATTTATAAAAGTAGAGAAACCCCGTGAATGCAAGGCTTAGCGGAGGGGAAAGAAACAAAGAAGTCAAAGTAATTTCGAAAAAGAATATTGGCTATGCTGATTTTGTGAAGGGAAGGGAAAATTTGTAAAAGTAGAGAAGCCCTTGCAACACCGGGCCATGCCAGCTAGTAACGTATTTAAATTGTTTGGGGAAAAAAACTTGAAGTTTCGTAATTTTAAATTTTTCTGCACAATAATTTTTTAGGAAAAAGGCAAAACTTTTAATTATTTAGGGGGCCCCCAGATATCGTTAGCCCAGGGCCCCCAAAGGTCACGGTCCGGCCCTGAACCCTTCGAAGCATGATTGAAACAAATTTTAGGGAATGGAAAAGAATACTTACCCCGAGCCATGCATATGACGGCCGAAAATAGTAAACGTTGGCAAAGGATGTATGACTTGATCCAGAGTGGGTTTCCACGACCTCTATAATGCCTCCTCCTATCTTTCAGAAGCAAATAAAGTTTGAAATATCTTTCGGAAGCAAATAAAGTTTACAATCAAACTCTTTAAAAAAATTTTTTTTTAATTTTTTTTAGAGAGACAGAGTGTTTAAAAGGTTGAGCCTTCAACTCAAGCTCTCATTTTGTTTGCTGTGTTGTAAAGATTTCTTACTCATAATTATGACTTCGTTAGAATCTTTAATTGGTGAATTGGAAAAAAACATTCTCCCAGGTTTGCGAGAAAACGTCTCACGATTGTCGTCTTATAGACAAAGATTGCAACGTTTAGCGGGTATTGTGAAATTTCAAGAACTCGTGAAACAATTTCCTATTCCCGTCAAGGTGGTATTAAGCAAACATGGATTCCATCTTTCCGATTGTGTCTATAGTGTGGATGAATGCACTGAAGGACCAGACACTTGCCATTGTTTTAATCTATTTGATGAACCTAAGAAATATTTTATGGTTAAACAATTAAATCATGTCGTCGTACGGGATGGGTCTTTACATCATAAAGATTGTTTGAAACTAGCTCAATGTCAATTTTGGAGAACGACATTAACTTTACATAGAACAGTTGATAAGCTCGCTACCCTTCCATTTGCTTCTCCAGTGGATCGTTGAAAGGTTTTTCCATTGTCTTTGAAAGCCATCGTTTCGACTCCCTGCTCTTGTCAATGGGATTGCTTACTGTGTTGTCGGGGAGACCCCATGATTGTGCGATTCACGTTTTATTGGAATCGTTGGTGTTTCAAGAACAAGTGGTGCACCCACCGAAGCAAGATTGAAACAAGTTTTAGAGAATGGAAAAAAATATTTACCCCGAGCCATGACGTTGGCAAAGGACCTGATGCAAAGTGGGTTTCCACGACATTCTTCATAACCTCTAGTCATCCATAATGCCTCCTTCCAGCCAATCAAAAGCCACTTCCTGCTTCTCTCTTTTCTAAAAAGCAGGGCTCAGAAGCCCTCTGCATCACACGAGACAATGGAGGCCGACAAAGCGTTTCAAGTCTACCTTGCCAAGTACCAAGAGGCCCATCTGGCCGATTACATCACGTTTATGATGCATTTTCGCGCCCTTTTACAGACTTTGACACCTTCCGAAGTTATTGCTCTCTACCACGTATTCTGAACCCTCGGAACTGTACAGCGATTACCTAGAGCAGCAGGCTACCAAAGGAAAGGGGGCCTTTATTCAAGCCCTGTGGACGGTCCTGGCCATACCCAAGTTATATCGATTGGCGTATAAGACTTGGAGGCGACACGGTCCTCAACAGTTGACCCCCTGGATTCTATTGGCTCAAGCCGTGTTGGATGGGTGTTACGCGTTGAAATGGCCTGAAAGCGTCAACCAAGTATCCGACACGTGTTCAATCTGCCTGAGTCCAATGCATTGGCCAGAAAAGACACACTGTGGCCATCTATTTCACATGCGTTGCTTACTTCAACACCTGGAGGTGAGGCATACCTGTCCCCTCTGCAGGACACCCAACCCAATACGAGCACTGTAGAGGTGGAGAGGTTTCCCCAGAAAAATGGGAGAATGATTGCTGGAAAGGAGCATGGCTCGGGACCAGTAAACATTCTCCCATTTTTTTGGGCTACTCTCAATGTCAAAGTTGGAAACGACACGAAAAAAAAACTGTCTTTCCCACAAATGTTTTAGACTGGGTTTGAAAAGGGTCAAGTCCTCCCCGGAACATTTTGTAAGATCCACAAAAAAGAATGTGAGGGTGAGGCAAATAAAGTTTGAAAACGGTCATTTTGCAAGTCCTCCCCGGAACATTTTTCCACAAAAAAGAATGTGAGGGTGAGGCAAATAAAGTTTGAAAAGGGTCATTTTACAAGTCCTTCCCGGAACATTTTGTAACATCCACAAAAAAGAATGTGAGGGTTTGAAATGAGGCAAGTTTGAAATACATTTAAGGTGTTTGAAATATCTTTCAGAAGCAAATAAAATTTACAATCAATCTCTCTAAAAAAAGTGTTTTTTAAGAGAGATTGAGTTTAAGAGCAAACTAATCGCAGCTCATCTTTTTCAAAATGACAGACACGGATGATTTGTTTAACCTGTTGTCAACACCTGGTTCACCTTTGCCATCCACTCCAATGGCTTCTCCTTCTCACGAACCTTCTCAAGATGGGCTGAGAAATGCTGTCATTCCACAAGACTCTCTACGACGTCGTTTTAAACCTTATCGACGACCCCTTATGCCTATCGATTTCCCCAGAACCATGCCCAAGTCTTTTTCCATACTCACGGTCTGGCCGTGTTGTGTCTCCGAGACCATTATTTCACGCTCACCAATGGTGTCGTCTCGTATGCCTTGGATCGGGTAGGTGAGAATGAATTGTTCAACTGTTTTTATTATCTCAATGTCGGTACCCTTTGTGTGACCGACTCACGTTCCAAGCAAGAATTTAAAGACTTTCAAGCAAGTTGGAGCTCTTTCAGTCCTTTCAAACGAACCCCCGTCATGCTCTTGAAATCCACAGGGAGAATGTCCCTTTTGCCACCAGACGCAATGTCATCGTTGGATTGCCGTGCAAGGCATGTGTGCCATTCTCCACCAACCTCTCAACCCCATTTTTCACTCGCATCCTGTCTGAAACGTATAAAAGGAGGACTCGTGTCGACGCTTCTCCTCAGTTGCAGCATGGATGCCTTCCCCGAGCACCTTTCCCCCACCGTGGTGCCCGTGACGTTGCCCGAGGAACCCGATGCGTTGGAATATGCCGCTCGGCAGGGCCAAGTTCGAGCGGGCATCTTCTACCAAGAGCCCCACGCGAAACGAGTGTTTACATTATTTTGTAAAGATCATTGGCATCAAAAAAAGACTTTTATGGATAATTTCAAGCGTGCCGTGATGGAGGCCAAGCATGTCAACGAATTTAGACCCAACGATATCATTTGGATAAAAGAGTCCAAAAGCCTCTTGAAAAATCCAGATCGTTTGCTCAAAAATACCGACAAGAGGATGGTCTACATCTATGGCAACATGTTTTTTTTAAAAAAAGACTTTACCTTTGGTTTGAGAACGGTGCACCCCGGAGAGGTTCATTTCATTCAAACGACACAGGTGCCCGTGCTGCTGTACGAATTGCCCCCCTCCAGTCTCAAATGCCGAGCCCAACCCAATGTGGTGAGGAGGAGTTTTGAGCCCTATGACCAAATGCTCTACCATCAGACTATCTTGGAGCCCCACACGGCGTATCCGATCCCAGCTGGAACCCACTACTTGATGTTGACGGTTCAAAAAACAGCCTTTGGTCTGAACATTATCCCCGAATCCCTTCTCCCTCCGCTCCTTCAAAAGGGATTCCATTTGGGGGATTTCCAAAAAATGAAAAAGTTTGATCAAACCCCCTACAAGCTACCTCCTCCTACCCCGGCTCATGGACTGAAGCGACCTTTGAAGGAGAAGCACCCACCCAAGAAACGAGGGCACATCATGAGACCTGTGCAGATTCCAGAGCCTATACAGATTCCAGTCCCTGTGCAGATTCCAGAGCCTATACAGATTCCAGTCCCTGTGCACATTCCAGAGCCTATACAGATTCCAGTCCCTGTGCACTTTCCAGAGCCTGAGCTACTCTATCCAGAACCTGTGCAGATTCCAGACCTTGAGCTACTCTATCCAGAACCTGTGAAGATTTCAGAGCCTATGCAGATTCCGGAGCCTATGCAGATTCCAGAGCCAGATACTGCTTTGCTCGACCAGCTCCTGTCGTCCGTCTATGGACAAGAACCCCAGGTGCTCCACCTGGTCCCCTCCCTCTTTGATGAAAACAATGAGCTCATCGCCTTCCTGGATGCTTTTGAAAGAGATTTGGCGATGGAGCCCCTGGACTTGTCCATGCCCAAACTCCACTCTTGTGTCAAACACTCTATTGGATTTAAAGTGATTCAACCCATGAATCTGCCTTGTAGATGATCAATAAAAAAAATATTTTTTAAAAAATAAGTCTCTTTCTTTGTGTCAGAATGATACAACATTTATTTGACCAGTGTCGACATCGCACGACGATCGTGTTTGGAAATTTGGGGCGCTGGCCAGATCGAGTTACGTATTACGAGCCAGACTATCCTTACACCATCATTTTCAGCCCAATTTTGGTGTGCACGTTCCTCGGTCGTTTGAAAAAACCGTGGTCGTGTTTACGAGTCATTTGGAATTGACGTGGGATCCAGGAGTAGATTTAAAATTTTTTCAACTGGGTCGTCCCCCGTTTCGCCGAGTTTGGGAAGCCCATCAACCTCAAAATGTAGATGCCTATACGTTGAATCTCACTGACTGCACGCGCCTAGCGGATGTGTACGTGAGTTTATTAACGTGGTTGGACGATTGGGAAATGCATGGAGACGAAAACCTTCCTTGGCGCCTGGTGTGTCCCCAACCCTGGAAACGGGCTTTGGAACCACACGTGGAACGCTCGCATCAAAAGGCCTTGGCCCATGGGATGCCAGTTGACGTCACGCTCCTCGAGCATATATAAGGCCATCATTCTCTCTCAGAGAAAGAAACATGTCAGTGTATTTTGCTCATGCCAACGTCTTTCACCACCAGGGCAAGCCAGTTCCCATCGAGTTGTCTATTGCCACTATTCCCTGGGATGGCAGTGATCCCGAAGTGCTCTGCATTACGGTGAAACATGACGGACTAACCTCCACGTCCAAAGACATGCGATCCAATGCCTGCAAAAACGCTCGTCTTTGTCTGGTACGTCCCTTGCCCAAGAGTGCGCCTGTAGAATACCTACCCTATTGCGTGAGAGGCGTGGTTGACCCAGGAAGCCTCATAGTAGTGAAAAGCTCGAAGCAGCAAAATTTTTTTAAAGAGTTGGGACTCGTCACAGTGTTCTTGGAGATGCTGCCCAAATTCAACACCATTTTCGATGGCACCTTTCCCAACCCCATGCATGAGGGTGTGCACGAGGATGTTTCTCATTTCATCATGCTGAAATCTTTTCAATTTGCAAAATACCTACAGCAGTTTTACAAGCTGCAGGCGGAATGGAATGACAAAGTGTCAGCTTTGATAGAGTGAAAAAAAATGCCCATTGGCCCCAAAAAGGCAGGGGACCGAGTCAAGTCGACTCGGTCCCCCCTTTTTTTTGGGTTAATGAAGGTGCCAAGGTTGGAGAGCATCTCTTTAAAAAATTTGTACTTTTACCAACCTCTTGTATTTTTTTGCATGTCAATGTTGAATAGCCAATAGAAATCTCATGATAGGGATTGCCAGCCAATAGGAATCGATTCACGTGACCCACCAGAATATAATAGGCGAGCCATCTGCCGCCCTTCTCTTAAATGCAACATGTCTCATCTAGCCTTTTTTGCTCATGCCAACGTGTTTCATCGGGGGGGGGGGTAAGCCTGTCCCCATCGAATTGTCCATTGCCAGCATTTCGGAGGATCCCAAAGTGATTTGCATCACCGTGGATCATTCCAATTTGAGGACGACCTCGAAAGATTGCTGGGCCAATCGTTTCATCAACGAACGTCTCAATCTGAAAAGCCACCTGCCTGGATCCGTGCCCCTAGAATACCTGTCCTTTTGCGTCAGGGGCAAATTTTGTCACCTGGCGCAAGGAAATCGAGGTCTCATCGTGGTCAAGGGAACCGACCAGCGCAAAATCTTTGAACAGCTGGGACTCTTTACCATAAACCAGGAGACTCTGCCAAATTTCCGGGACCTACATGACCGTACTCTCCCAGATCACCTGCACGATGAGGTGCACGAGTATTATGATATATCCGAGTGCACCATGGTAAAGTCTTACCGTTTTGCTCGTTATCTGCAACATTTCCACCAGCTGCAGGCCGAATGTAAGAAACAAATGGCTGATTTAATAGAACTGGACTGAACTGAAAATATTGAACTGTAAAAAATGCCCATGGGCCCAAAAAAAGGGGGACTGAGTCGACTCTTGTTTCGACTTGTTCCCCCTTTTTTTGGGTTAAGGAAGGTGCCATCGTTGGAAAGCCTCTCTTTTAAAACTTGTACTAAAACGATGCACAAAGATACATTAAAGATTAGTTTCAAGGTCGTCAACCAAGATGTCATAAAATACGTTAAAAGATTAGTTTCAAGGTTGAAAAGCGTCAACCAATAGAAATCGTTTCACGTGACCTCATTAGAATATATAAAAGGTGAGCAACTAGAAATTAGATTGCTTCTGAATGCAGTCGAGTTCAGAAATTTGTTTGTTTTTTTCGTGAAAACTGTCAGGTTTGTTTTTGTATTGGATATTCTAAATCTGGTAGTTTTGACGGTAAAAAGAATTTTCATGACAACGGGTAAATGCTAAATGTTTTTCGCTGTCAGGATATGGCGTAATGTTCCCAGATTCTGGCAGCGGTAAATGTTTTTTAGCCAAAATCTTCAAATATCTGAAAATTGGGGGTCGCATGTCGACTGGGTCCCCCTTTTTTCGGACCAAATTAGCCACCAAGATTGGAATGCATCTTTTTAAAAACTTGACACAAAAAATTGGACTCGCCTGCTGGCTGCCAGTTGAGACCTCCTTGACACGCCAAGATTGGAAAGTCGTGAGATGGCTCGTTCCATTTCACACCCATATTGGAATGATTCTCCTGGTTTTCTCGACACACCAACGTTGCATTGTCTACATTTCATCGGTCGCTGCTTTCAAGACACACCAAGCTTGAAGCATCTCCATTTCATTTGCCCCCTGACATGTCTCCATTTCATTTGTGGATCAACCCCCGTTTTAAATCATTCGTAGGTTGAAAAATTTTCTCGCGCCCATCAAAAATATTTTTCGGTGGAATTTGAAAAAAGTTTATTTGTTCATTATGAAACGCTCTTCTGCATACTTTGCTTCATACTTTGGTTTGAGCTGAAAATGCAACATGAGGGTACAAAATTCATACCAAAAGAGCAATCCTAAGTTGGATTTCGAGTTGAAACACCACGGCGGGGGTAGGTGAAAAAGAACCATCCTAAGGTGGATGGTTACCTGAAACACAACGGGAGGGTAAGAGAAAAAGGGACAAGGTGCATTCAAAAATAGTCATATCATATTGGATTTTAGACCTGAAACACAACGGGAGGGTAGGTCGAAAGGGGATTCTACAAAAAGAGCCATTTGATTTTAGACCTGAAACACAACGGGTGGTAGGGGGACAAGATTCTTACAAAAACAACCGAGGATGGGGTTTCATTTCAAAAAAGGTCGTTTTCCATATTCAATCATTTTTTGAAAGGGTCACTGTGCTCAACTATTTATTCGACCGACTGTACAGCTATTGTTAACAAAATTCGAATGGCAATGTAAATATTTGGAAATTTTCTTTGAAATCGTTCTCTATGATATATTGGAGCAGATGTTTCACGCCTTTAAGAGCGTTGTCGAAATTTCACAAATCTGCTTTATCCAACAGATGGCGTTGTTTGCAACTCGGATGACGTCATAAAGATGAAGCTTGTTTTCTGGTAACCTATCGTTTCTATAGCAACGGGGTGTGGTTTAGAAATGATTGACAGATGTAGTCGGTATGAGAGCGCATGCGCTCTTGGAAGAACCAGACCGAGAAGAAAAACGTGTCAGCAAATGGAGGGGGGGGGGTTAGGAAATGGATGTGAAAGAGTTTTCTACAAATAGTTTCAACGTTTGAGTAAGGTTCTGTCACTGCTGCACAAAATCGGGTGCGGAGACTTTTTTTTTTGAAAGCCGTGCTAGTGGATAGGTATCAAAATGTGCATTGCACTTCTAAGTATATATAGTTCTGGAATCGACTCAAAAATACATTTTTCTGCAGAAATGATGAGGCTAATCGGTCTAGATTTGTCGGAAAACATAAGATATACGAGGGCTGTTCAAAAAGTATCGAGACTGAATTTATTATGCAAAAACATACATACATAAACACGTTTTGAGTCAATCTCCTTCGAAATATGCTCCATTGGCAGTAACACACTTGGCCCAACGATGTTTCCAGTCCTCGAAACATTTCTGGAAATCAGACTTTGGGATGGCCTGAAGCTGCTGTGTCGAATTCTGTTTTATGGTTTCAATGTCCTGAAACCGGTGTCCTTTTAAGGTGTTCTTGATCTTGGGAAAGAGGAAAAATCAGCACCACAGCCTTCACTTGTGCAATCTTGTCCTCATTGCGAGAGGTGGACGGGCGTCCAGAATGGGGATCACTGTTCACTGATTGACGACCCTCCTTGAATCGCCGGAACCACTCGAAAACCCGAGCACGACTCATTGCCTCATCTCCAAATGTTGTTTTCATCATCGCGTAGGTTTTGGTGCCCATTTTACGGAGCTTAAAGCGAAACTTGATACAGATTCGCTAATCCGTGTTTTCACACATTTTCTTTTTTCGACGAACGCACGCAAACACTCCACGTGAAAGAAGTCAGTGTGACTGAACGGCGCGCTGTACAGACCTGCCGAATTTTGTGAGACAAGGTGAAATATGCGCGTGCATGATGCGCACAGTCCCTCCGCTGGGGGTTTTCTGGAATAAATAGAATAAATTCAGTATCGATACTTTTTGAACAGCCTTCGTATTTGCTTAATTTGGGTATAAATATTATGTGAGTTTTTCCCATTCATATGGAAAATAATTGAGTGTAATGCACTTGATATTTTGTCACATAAATTATTGTATTTCAGGGTAGGCCTTTGAGTACAACATTTTTGAGGGAATTCTATTGTAGAATTTTACTGTTTCCTAGTTTCGGATGTCATTTATCCCTTTTTGTGGAAATTGGTATTGTAGTTTAGAAATCATGTAATTCATTTCAAATTTTCTATAAAATCATCGTTATAAGGCTTCAGATTTTTAGGAAGAAAACGTTCAAATTGTCTCTTGACAAATACGTCTACATTGTCTTAGGTATCATAAACAATGCCCATAAGATTAAGAAGGGAAACGAAATATGGCTGGGGGTTTTAATTTTTTGACGAAGAATTTGGTAGATCTTTATTTGAAATTTAGAAAAAGTATTTTTTGTTTCGAGTTTTAGGGGATATTTGTTTTATTTATCTTTGTTACCTTTATTTATTTATCGATCTAATTATCTTTGTTTGACAGAAATATGCGAAATTTTAATAAGTTTCTTTCTGCTCATATCTCTTAGATACAAATTGTATTTGAAATTGTCATAGAAGGATGCTTATTGTGGAAATAAAGTTTCGATTTGAATCTTTAAAAAGAAAATATCATTTTTCTTAGAATATATTAACTAGAGCACTTTTTTGTCAGTCCTTTTTTAACAGCATTCCATTTCTTGTTTTACAAATTAATGCTATTTCCAATCAGGGGCATAGTTACCACGTATCAATGATATGGGGCCCCAAGCTTTGAGGGCGGGCACCCAAACGTGTAAGCAAAAAATCGCAAGAGTGGCCTTAGAGAGTGCCCTCAAGGATGATACAGGGTCCACTCAGGACCAGCTCCGCCAGTGTTTTCAATATTCATGAAAATGTGACACAAATTTCAAGCCTTCAATTACATTATTATATCCATTGAATTAATTTCCAAACTAAGATTCCTTTTTTTATTTCCTACGTGCAACGTTTTCAGAATATTTATTGTATATAGTCTGCGTTTGTACTTACATAATGTTATTTTTAGTGTCACCGATTATAAGCGGAGATAAAATCGATGCATTTTTGTGATCGGTTCTTTTCTTTTGAATTTACTGCTTTGATCTCCTTTTCTAGTGACACGACTGTGATGCTTAAATTCCCCAGAGGAGCGGTGTGGAGAACAGTAGTGCGCTTTTGAAATCATGATTTACAGAGGAAGTTCTTCATTGAATTCACAAGCATGCTTATGATTGTTGTCTTGGATATCAAAAATAAAGTCCATCGGGCTAAGAAGAAGGAAGGGAGTTTAAATTTTTGGAAGAAAAATTTAGTATATCTTCAGTTGAGACTTTAGGGAAAAAATAATTTCCGAAGTTTTATTTTTGTAGAGAAAAGTGGTGTAGGGAGACGATATATATATGTAATGACTTCTTCTAACTCTCTTTGACTGTACCCCGTTAAATCATTTCCCAGTTCTTTCGCATCTTAATCTAATTGCTGGCGCGTATAATCTTAATCTTAATCGTTCGCGCGCATAATCTTAATCTTAATCTAATTGCTCGTGCGCATTTGCATCCAGTCACGACTCCTGTTACAAAAGAGCCGTACGACCTTCACCGCCAATTTAAAAACTCGGAGCAGACGGTTACGTTCCCTTCTTCTTCGCTCTTGTCATCATGTCGTGTTCTGCAGCTAGTGTTTGTGTATTGTGTTGTGTGTGTTTGTCTATTTGTCAGTACGTCCATCTAAATGTCTTCCATGTTAAATGTTTAATAAAGAAGAATAACACTGTTCGACAACTTCTTCCTCCATAATAATGAACAGGCATCATCAACCCTCATAGATAGTAACCTTATACGAAAAAATCAACACCGGCCACGCTGTGAAAAATCCTTTACTAAATTCATCGCAATTTTTACTTAATCAGTCATCATCCATTATATATATATATATATATATATATATATATATATATATATATATATATATATATACGTGTATATATAAATATATATATTTATAAAGTGTAATAAAAATGGAAGAAAGCAAAAGAGTCAATGAACTAAAAAGGATACCTATTATGATTTCTAAAGCTGTTACAGAATTAAGACCAGCAAACTTGGGTTATATATTGTTGTCTTGGATATCAAAAATAAAGTCCATTGGGCTAAGAAGAGGGAAAGGAGTTTAAATTTTTGGAAGAAAAATTTAGTATATCTTCAGTTGAGACTTTAGGAAAAAATAATTTCCGAAGTTTTATTTTTGTAGAGAAAAGTGGTGGAGGGAGACGATATATATATATATATATATATATATATATATATACGTGTATATATAAAAATATATATATTTATATAGTGTAATAAAAATGAAAGAGAAACCAAAAGAGTCAATGAACTAAAAAGGATACCTATTATGATTTCTAAAGCTGTTACAGAATTAAGACCAGCAAATTTGGGTTATATATATATAGGAGAAAAGCGACTCACCCACTGACTGACTGACTGACTAATCACGATACCTCCAGAACTATTCAACCTACAGACATGAAAATTGGTAGACATGTTCTTTTCATGGAGTAGAGATCCGCTAAGAACGGACTTTGCAAAATTCGAACAGCAAGGGGTGTTATAAATAATTGTTTCCATTTTTAAACTACTGGAAGTACATTATTGAAATATGATAAGCAGAATCCTTTCATAGAGTAAAGATCCGCTATATAAGGTGTTTTCTGAAAATTGACTCCAGATGGCGTTGATGGGGCTCATGGAAAGTTCTAGATAATTGTTTTCCATTTTTAATTTATTAGACTCACAGTCTTCAAATTTGGTAAGCAGATTCTTTTCATGTAGTACTTTTCCTAAAATGGGTTTTGTGAAAACAGTCCCCCCCCCCAAGTTGCGGTTTCCGGGTTCTCAAGGGGCTCTATAGATAATTATTCCCATTTTTAAACTATTAGACGTACAGTCTTGAAATTTGGTAAAAGATTCCTTTCGCAAAGTAGAGAACCGCTACAAAATGGGTTTCGCGAAAATTAAACCACAAGTTTCGTTTCGGGGGATTAAGGGGCGTAATGGATATAAATATTTCTGTTTTTTAAACTATTATACCTACCTGCTTGAAAATTGGTGGGCATGTTCCTTTCATGAAACAGAGTTCCATTAAAACGAAAATAAACCACCAAGGAGGGTTGCAAGAGGTCACGGGGAATTATAAGGGGGAAAAATCCCGTTTTTGAATTGTTAGACCCACATACTTGAAATTGGTTAAGCATATTTCTTTTGTTGAATAAGGATCTACTAAGAATGTATTTTAGGGAATCAACTCCTGGGGGAGCATGGGGTTACTGGGGCGTATTTGACACAAAAAAAATTTCCTTTTTTCGAACTACAAGGACTATAATAGTGGAATTTGGTTTGCATTCTCCATTTGTTAAATTGAAATCCGCTAAGAACCGTTATATTGGAGAACGTTTCTCAACGGAATTACGGAGGGAATTGATAATAAAAACTTCGTTTTTACTCTATTAGACTTAGACTTAAAGTTTGTCTTGTATGCTTACTTTACGGAGTAGAGTTCCACCAAAAATTGGTTACGCGGAAATCCACTTGGTTATAGGGTTACGAAAGTACAAACATCCTTCTATATTTCAATTTTTAAAATTTTTAGAAAATACAAATTAGAAGTCCTGTCCTTTTTTATATCAAGAGTCGAGAGTTACAGGGATACTTATATTTTTCAATATAATCGAATTCTTAATGCTAGGGCTTAGATATCAATAATTTATTTATATATATATATATATATATATATATTATAAACAGTATACATTTATAAAACGTCATGAAATACCCAGCGAAGCGGGCGGGTAACGGCTAGTATATATATATATATATATATATAATATATATATATATATATAATGTTTTGTAGCACTTTTTTAATTCAGTTTTTTTCTCTCCTTGAACTTTATATCTATGATTGGGCATGGTACGCTCTAGAAAAAATAATGGATTGGACCTCTTCCCGAAGTAAAAAAAAATATTATTAAAATATTAAAAAAGACAAAAATTGTTCATAAATGCACACCTATAAAACTTGAATATTCCTTGCGAAGAGAAAGCGAGCTAAATGTACATATACTATATATTACTCATTAAATTAAATCTGCATTACATGGCATTAACTGCTTCGTCGAATGTAAAAAAATAAAATTCTATCTTGAATTTTATTTTAGGATATTCCATCGGATCATTTTGTGCTTCATAATGAAAATTTACATTTTTCCGTCGAACTCTGTGACGTGGCTGCGTCACCTCAAATTTAGCAGAGATATCAATCTTGACGGCAGTTCTTTTGCATCACAGTGCATTTTATCAAAAGTCACATCCTTAAAAAAATCTTTACAATTTCTTGAGAGTTCCATAGTAGATGATAGATCGTAATATTTTGTTTGCAATAGCTTGCTTATTGGATTTTAATTCAATTAAAGATTTCATACCAAATAATGATGGCCATAGGAACTTGAATTGTTAAGGAGAATTTAATAATCCAGAGGCCTCATCTCTTATAGAAATGTCAATTTCAGCCCTATTATAAAAACTAAGCATCATAAAAACCTCCCAATTGATAACTTAAGGGTTTAAAGCCTCTATTCAGCTTTCCCAGATATTTACACTAAGTGGCTTTAAAGTTTTATGCCCTTTATACATTTTAATAATATAACCCAGTGAAAAGTTGATGAAAAATTTTTTTTTTGAACTATATTTAAAAAAAGTACAGGCTTCTAAGGATGCTTTTGCCATGTCATTAACAACCAAATTCAAAGAGTGGCTACTACAAAGCACATGGATTGTTCGTGGATTTAACGTTCTTATTTTAAATTGAGCCCCTGATTTCTCGCCTTTCATATTCACTCCGTTATAGTAGGCCTAAACCCGCATATCTAGCAAATTTAGCGCTAATTTTTTTAAAGTTTCTCAGCTATTAAATTTTAAAGTTCTCTTCCAGTTAATCATTCAACTGTAAGGGGAAAAAACTCGCATTAGTTTTAACGATAACTTCGTTAGAATTAGATTTCTCAATACATGTATACCTTACCATAAATGTCATTTGTTCGATCTTGCTGGCATCAGGCGCGCAATCTAAAATTATCGAATAATATTTAGCTTGTTTAATTTTATGAACAACGTATTATTTAATACTCTCATATAAAAGAGAAATTATCTCGTTCCGAATATTTTCCCCGAGATATTTACATATCTAATAACTTCTTCCAAATTTTTGCATAACAAAATAAAAATATTTTTAAAATTTGGTCTAAATGCCGCCCCGGACATGGGCCCGGTTTGTCCGGCCCTAGAGCCACCCCTGTCAGGTGTCATTCTCGTTACTCGACCGAGGTTGAATATTACGAGGTTTGTGATCAATTGCCCTCTTGTTGCTAGAGGGACGTTAAGGGTCCCGTAGACAGAAATTCCAACTCTAAACGATGAAAGCGCCCTCTTCTGGGAGGGGTGAATGGGCGTTTCTATAGGAAGGGCCAAGTACTCATGAGTACTGGTCTTAATGATCGGAGGTAAATAGTTCCTTCATAAAAGATAAATTATATGCCTTTTTTTCTTAATTTTCAATATTTTCTTGACTTTGAAATAAACATTTTTTTTCAAGCTATTATTTTTCCAAATTTGCATTTACTTGATCCCATATTCTGATGATTATGTTCTGTTAGCTGTCATGATGAAAGAAAATGACGTCACAGAATTTTACAAGCCTCTTCTACAACAGTTGAGAGAGGCAATCTAAGTGTAATCGGAACTCGAGACAGGAAACCCTCTCCCCTCTCTTTCGCCTTCTATTTTTGTTCTAGGAGGGTCCAGTTTACAAGCAGCTGTGACTATTCATATGACAACTGACCCCTCTTTTACTGCCCCTCCCATGGTACATGAAAATTGCTGCCCGACATTCTAGTTATACAAGGAAACTGCTTTTTTTTTACGCTGTTTCTTTTCTGTCTGAGGAACATTAGTTTTTCACAGGGCCGCCGCGTGGGGGTGGCAAAATTGTTCACCGCACAAGGGCGCCTGGGGCAGGGGGCGCCAAAATTTATAGTACTTATAGTTTTTTAATTTAATGTTACTTACAAAAAGTTGTTGATAAAAAACTTGCAATTTTGCATGTTTTATATTTTTTTAGCAATAAAATAAGATTTTATTTTTAAAATTTTATATTTTAATTCAATTTAATTTTGTTTTCGTTTCTGCGAATTGTTTTCGTTTGTGTAAAACAAAATTTGATTTCCGATATGCATAATAAAAATACGTTCCGTGTGGAGTTCGCGCTATTATACGGAACGTGTTCAAAATCTAAGAATTGGTAACATGTAACAACAGGAATTGGGAATGACTTGTATCGGCATAAACTTTGATTCATTATATGATGAAAAGATGTTGTGGCTCAAAGTCGTTGTTTTGTTTGCTTTTCGTTTGCAATGATAATATATATACATTTTTAAAATTATGTAAATTGCTTGGTTTTTCTTCTCCAAATCATATTTTACTTCATGTATACTGTTATTAAATAATTCTCAAAACTAGAAATAAAATCTTTATCGTAGCGTTTCTCAAACTGTAGGACGCGCTCTCTAGGAGGGCGTGATAACCCTACTTGGGGGCGCAAACCTATCGCGAAAAATCGAAAACAAAAGATTTAAAATAATTATCCATTTGATAAAATAACTTACAATTTAAAATAATTGCAAAGTAAATACATTATTATATAATTAAAAAAATACAAATTCCCATTCATATAATACTCAACACTTATAAATGTATCAGTACTGCACAAAGTATTTGATAATTAAGTTATCAATATTCAATTAAAAACAAGTTTAGGAATTACTAGTGACTCCCCTGGTCTTGTCATATACAAAATATTTATCTTGATAAATAGTGCGGTTTATAATTAAAGTCGTATTGTATTGTAGTTAGGGAAGTCTCAAGGCATGGGCCAACTAGGCCCAGGACCCTCTCTCAGTGGGGGCCTCATTTCGTTCTCGACTCCGTCTTAATAAGACCATGAACTGGATAGTTTTAATGTTATCAAATATTATTCCCGTACATTCCCTCCGAAAAACAGTTAATTTTAAACTGCATGTCAATTGGCAAAAGTGATAAGACTGTATTATTATGTGATGACCGTTGTCCAGTGGCGTAACGTACCCCTTCCCCCGCTACCAAGCCCGCTTTTCCACTTAGCCACATACACTTAGGCAAAAAAATTTTAAAAAATATTCACTGTAAAATCAGGTTGTTTTTTAATTATTAAAAATTTCTATGTAAACATTAATTTTCAGGCAGAAAATTTGCAAGTTTATAGAAGAGAGTAACTGAGTACCTGTAACAATATCTATTTTCTGCAGATTAAATTAGTATGAGTACTTGTATTGAGTTATAAAATAAAAAAAAACAGTACACGTCAGCACCATAGATTAGAACAGAAGATCTCGAACTTGTCATGTTTTTCGATCTGGGCCCTTGCTTACTTAATATTGAATTTTTGCAAATTCATGAACTTCAAATGTGTTTTGGACAGTAGGTATACTGTGGTAGCTCGTTGCTATTTTAAAAACATACTTACTTTTCTATCTGTAGTGAAGTATTGTGTGAAAAACTAAAAAATGCATGTTAATTTTAAACATTTATTAGATAAAAGTTAAAATTTAGTACATGATGTTTCACCAAAGAGGATATGTCACCTATTGATGTTTTAAAGTATATTTATGAAAAGAATTTTATCGATGCATTTCCGAATATTGCGATAGCTTTACGGATTTCTTTAACCCTGCCAGTTTCGGTGGCTACTGGAGAACGAAGTTTTTCAAAACTTAAAATTATAAAAAACTACATGCGATCTACTATGGCGCAGGAGAGATTATCGGACTTGTCAATTATATCCACAGAGAGCGAAATTTTGGATAAATTAAATATAAAGGAATTGATACGAGCATTTGTAGCTGCTAAAGCTAGGAGAATCAATATTTGAACATATTTCCTATTTTTTCTATTTTAATTTAAAAATTTCATATCATTTTTGTTTTGTTTTGTTTTTAAAATTTATAAAATAATAATAAAAAAAACAATAAGACACAAACGTGTTTTAATATTATAATTTTAAAGCTTTTCAGTTCGAAATTCAAATTTCGAATATTATAAAAGAGTGTTTTATATATAATTTGTAGCACTTTATAAGAGTGTAACAGAACCTCATAAAGGGGCGCCGAATTACAACTTGAACAAAGGGGCCTAATACCCACGCGGCGGCCCTGGTTTTTCATTTGTTAGATCTACAACGATAATTAAATATCTTCAATGAGTACGAAATAAGGAATATTCCGAATTTTGTAAAGTAATTAATTTTATAAAAATATAAGTTTTAGTTATAAGGCAGAAACCTTTATATGTATATTTCTGTACATTCAAAACAATTTTGTGTGATATTCCTCAATATTAAATTGCATCAAAATCCTTTTTTAAACAGTTTAATAAAAAGAGAAATTTATAAAAATAATGGAATGAATAGTGTAATGTGATTTAAATTTTTCTCATTCCTGAAATATTTCAGAGAGAGAGCAGTTCTTTGTTTCCGATTCAGTTCAATAATTTTATTTAAAAACGTTTTAAGACATGTAACAAAAAAAATCTTATATAAGTTTAATAAAGTACAGTGGCGTAACTACCAATGGGCTAGGTGGTGCCGTGCACCGGGTCCCTTGAGCTCAGGAGGCCCTCGCGCCTTGAACACCAGGCAAGTCGAACTAGCGATAATTTCTCTCATAATTGAGATATAAATATAAAAGATTGTTACATAGCTGTAATTATGGCAACAGCTATTTCTTCTTGGTAATTTTTTTTATAATATTATGATTCATAATAAGCTATTTTCCTGTTTCAATATTTCGCAATCTGGTATCTGCAACAGACTGATGTAACTTTGACCCCCTCCTCTGTTTTTTCGTGTGTTTTATTTTAAATAATTATAATAATTTTGTATTATATTTTCTTGTTTATGCATATTTTTTTTATCATTTCCTGTCTATCACGTGTCAAATCAAAGCTGGGTTATCACTAAATTCACAAGGAAATTCATAGGCATATATGTAAGTAGTATGTAGCTTTGCTTTCCTAAACTCTGCAGAGCTTGACACAGGGCTGACTTGAAAGTAAATTTGTATATCTGAAATACTAATATATTTTTACTTAATAAAACTCAACCAATATTCTCTTTATTTTTTTTCCCACCAAGGCTTTTGGATACCTAGCTACGCCACTGATAAAGTGGTTTTGGGGCCCACATAATTTTATGGAAGAATAGTTTTAGTGTTGGAATTTCTAATATAAATTCAATTACAAAAAATCAAATGATACTGTGGTAAAGGAAGCTATATTTGCCATAGTTTTCGTTTTAAAGCTATTGTTTTCGAGATTTCAATTTAAATTACCTCCCCCCCCCCAATCATACTAAATATTTTTCTTATTGATCACACTAATGTGATATCTTTAATATCACAAACAGAAACCAGCAATATATTTCATAAATAACAATAAAAATAATTTAAATCAGCATTTAACCATGTATGACACCTGAGACAGCACCTCATCTTCTAACTACCACACCACACCAACGGAAGGACGTTTGAGCTCTCCACAGATTTAACGTGCATCGCTCCCCTACATGGTGGGTCTTCAGTGGTGCTGGGCTTGAATTTTCAATTTTGGAGATATGTAAGAAAAGAATGCGAAAACTGATTCACTTTATCCTGACGATTCAAGTGCATTTAATGAATATTAATTGTTCATTTTAATTATTAATAAAATATAACTTTGAGAAAGGTGGAATAAAAAACAGAGGATAGCTTTTTGTACAAAACGTATTTGTAGCTATTTTCAAGCACAGACTCAAACTTTCCTAAGAATGATGTAATTGTAAATAGTATCTCTTGAATGCCAATAGATTCTTAGAAAACAAGACCCATTTGGGGGGGGGGGACATCTCTGTTACACAATCCACCGAAGAGTCATAAATTACCACCTTTCACCAAGGGAACGCAGGGAAAATTTCATGTATCCTTCCGCAAGAAGGCGGAGTTACAAGTTTACTTTCCCCTCATTCCAAATATGCAATGCTGACTTATTTAATTACTCGCAAATAAATTAGTTTAAAAATTTTTAAGTATATGCGTTTGAAAGAGCATAAAAAATAAAGGATTTCCACTGAAAAACTTTTTTTATCCGATAATTGAAAATATTTTTATGATCGTTTCAACGCACTAAATGTAAATTTTCAAGCTTTTAATAAATATTTAAAAATATTTAGAATTTTTTTAAAAAAAATCGAAATCAAGAGAAAAATTAATTTTTTTTTAATCTTTAGGATGCATTTTGTTTCATACAGTTAAAAGCAATACCTTAGACGTAAATTGAATTATAAGAAACTCCATAGGATTAACATTGCACTCGGGTTTTCGTGGTGGCGTGTCACCGGGAGCCTTAATCTCTCTCTCTCTTTCTTTTGCTAATCCTGCTCCAGGCACATAAATTACTTTAATAAACCCTGTAAAAATTCTCATTCATAGTTAAACTTTTATCTTCAAAATTTACATATCTAATAATGATCGAATTTTTTTCCTAATGGGAAATTTTAAGAGTGTCATTAACAGTCCATTTGGACGTAGCTGCTTTAATTTCGGAAAGGGAGGGGGGGGGGATTCTTTTCCTAATACAAAAATAACTTATTTTTGAGATCTGTGCATAATTCTCTGTTTTACGAATTTTTTTATTCTGCTTATGTGATCCATTAGCAAAGAGTAGTAATTACTTAACGATTCGATTAAAATTTTCCATTATATTCCATTACATCAAAACTGTTTAAATGTAATTGTATAGCAAAAACATGAAGAAAAATTACATTTTCAAAACATTCTCTTTTCATGGAAAATACTTCTATGTAATATTTTTTCTATGTATATATAGTTAGGATTTTTCTTTACAGAGCCTGAATTAAGATTTTTGAAACATTCACATTATTTTTAGAGTTACTATTGAAATAACAACCAGGCTTCTTCATAAACAAATTTCGCTACTTTATTAATATAAGTCCACTTCTCTCTAAATTATATCTCCTAAAAAGTCCAGTTGAGGCAACGGTTCTTGAGAGCTTCCCAAATCGAATAACAAAAACTAAACTTTCGTAACATCAAGAATTATTTTGAAGATTGTCGAATTTTAGATATCCATAATAATAATGTTTACAATAAATTTTACATCTCGCCATGTTGACATCAATAGGAATATTGTAAAGTTTTCATATGCAGGAGTATATTTTTTAATTCTTGATTATTTTAGGGCCCCGGTGCATAGCATCCATTGACGATACCACTCCCTGCAGAAATTAGCTTTAAGGCTCCCGGTGACACGCCACCACGAAAACCCGAGTGTAATGTTAATCCTATGGAGTTTCTTATAATTCAATTTACGTCTAAGGTATTGCTTTTAACTGTGTGAAACAAAATGCATCCTAAAGATAAAAAAAAAAAATTAATGTTTCTCTTGATTTCGATTTTTTAAAAAAAAATTCTAAATATTTTTAAATATTTATTAAAAGCTTGACAATTTACATTTAGTGCGTTGAAACGATCATAAAAATATTTTCTATTATCGGATAAAAAAAGTAAATAATCGGAAACCCATTATTTTTTATGCTCTTTCAAACGCATATACTTTAAAATTTTTAAACTAATTTATTTGCGAGTAATTAAATAAGTCAGCATTGCATATTTGGAATGAGGGGAAAGTAAACTTGTAACTCCGCCTTCTTGCGGAAGGATACATGAAATTTTCCCTGCGTTCCCTTGGTGAAAGGGGGTAATTTATGACTCTTCAGTGGATTGTGTAACAGAGATGTCCCCCCCCCCAAATGGGTCTTGTTTTCTAAGAATCTATAGGCATTCAAGATACTATTTACACTTACATCATTCTTAGGAAAGTTTGAGTCTGTGCTTGAAAATAACTACAAATACGTTTTGTACAAAAAGCTATCCTCTGTTTTGTATTCCACCTTTCTTAAAAATATTTATATATACTAAATAAGTTATATTTTATTAATAATTAAAATGAACAATTAATATTTATTAAATGCATTTGAATCGTCAGGATAAAGTGAATCAGATTTCGTATTCTTTTCTTACATATCTCCAAAATTGAAATTCCTGTGTTTTTTTCCAAGTTTAAGTTATTTGAATATCAGCTGTTTTAAAACTTATTTTGCACAGTTTATTTCAGTCATTAAATAAAATGGATCATCGTCGCAGCTTCAAAAAAAGATTATTTCTTTCGGCTAAACGAAAAAAGAATATAGGACAGAATTTCAGGAATTGGAAAGAAAAGTGTGTATTTCTTTTTTTCTAAATTCTTGTTCCGCTGTTCATTTCAAATATTGTGAAAGTTTCCACATACTAAATGGATTTAATGATCATCGCATTTTAAATAAGATTCAAATATTCCGAAGATGAAATACCAATGATTTAAAATAAATCAGAAAGTTTTCCATAATTTTAAGAATATTTTTAGTAACATTAATAGTTTCTTCTTAAAACATATAAATTTCAATTAATTTATTTACTATTGCTACTGATGTTTTTATTCCGTTTTTATTTCCTTCACTGAAAATTCAACTTAGAAATAACATTGAAGAAATTTTTTTTTTTTTAAATTTCTGTCTGGAAAGCAGTATCTACATTTTGCATTTTCATTTATACATGTGTTTCATATATTATTCAAAATAACTCATCAATGCTTTTTTTTTTTCAAAATGAATTCTAAGTTAATGCGCTATGAAGAATGCACTGCAAGTACAAATACAGGCAAATAGTTCCACAATTTTAAAGTTCAAGCCCAGCACCACTAAAGACCCACCGTGTAGGGGCGCGATGCACGTTAAATCTGTCGAGAGCTCAAACGTCCTTCCTTTGGTGTGGTAGTTAGGAGATGAGGTGCTATCTCAGGTGTCATCCCCGTCACTTGACCATGGTTCAAAATTACGAGGTCCGTTACCAAAAGCTCTCGTGTAGCTGAACAGTGTGACGTTAATATTCACTCACTCACTCCACAATTTGAATGTTTGACATCTGAGGAATTATATAAGAGATTTTCCCCAAAAATCCCGGGAAATTCTGATTGGAATGGGGTTGTACGAAAACACTTTCTAGTTCTAGGGGTTCTACGAAAACACTTTCTAGTTCTAGGGGTTCTACGAAAACACTTTCTAGTTCTAGGGGTTCCACAAAAACCCTTTCAAGTTCAAAGGGTTCCTTGAGTTGAAAAAGTTTGAAGACCACTGCTCTAGAGCCATATATGTTATTTGCGACAGACTTCGTAATTCTAAGCCAAGGGTGGCCAACCCGCGGCCTTGAATAATTTTGCGGCCCTCGAGATTCATTAAAAAATATGATTATTTTGTACAATATTTTTGTTTTTAATGTAGTGTTTTGTAACAAATGTACTTCATAACTGTTTCTATTTTATTACCTTTCTTTTATTTTAATACATTCTTAGAAGTGTGCGGTATTGCAGCGCAGCATCACACTCGATTCCTGTAACTCCATCGCGCTGCCTATTGCTAGAATTAGACACATTTGATCCTTGCATTATTATTATAAATTATCTATGCTTGTATAGATGAAAAATAATGAAATCAATAATAATTCATTCCGTTTTAAATTTTCATTCCAATAAATGTTTGTGATGGGTCTAAATATAATATAAAGATATATAATTTTTGTTTGCAGCCCGCAGGATTATAATGTTTTTCCGAAGTGGCCCGCAAGGTCATTTGAGTTGGCCATCCCTGTTCTAAGCCAAGATCGGATAGCGAGAATGACACTTGAGTTTACAGTTTCTTTGTATTCTTCATTACCTTTATTGAACTTGGGAATCTCGCGTCTTTAGTCATTATGGTATATAATCCTCCACGGTTTTAAATGCTGATTTAAATTCTTTTATTGTTTTTTATAAAATATATTGCTGATTTTGTTTGTGATATTAAAAATATAACATTAGTGTGATAAATAAAAAAATATTTAGTATGATTGGTGAAAAAAGTTAATTGAAATTAAAATCTGGAATACAATAACTTCAAAACGATTTTGTGATTTTCCGAGACGGGTAAATCCAAAGCAGAATGTATGCGAGATTTTCGACAAAAGAAACGTGAGAAGAAAAATAAAAAACTGAAGGAGAACAGTCGAAAAGAATTGCACAAAATTCAACTTCACGCAGCAGGGATTTTTTTTTTTGTTGCAACGAACACAAATCTCTCAGAAACAAACGGCCGAACCAATTACTGCTTTACCAAATCTGTTTGTCAGTCAGGTAACTTTACGATTGCCCGCTCATAGCTTTTTTGAATGATGAGCTCAAGCTCGAAATGACAACAAACCGAAATATATCGACAGCTAACAGTGGTACTGTTATTGACATTGTTTTTCAAAGGTTATTAAATACTTTAAAATCTCAAGTATATGTATCATATTTTAGTCATCATAAGTCTATGGTGTGTGCCTTCCCCAAATTGAACAAGAATATTTATTTTTGATAAAAAATTACATGACTCTTTGTGTTAATTAAATAAAATTTTCATTAAAGATAAAATTATTCGATAGAAAATTATTTCCAATCATACCCGATTAATTTTTTTCAGGATTTATGTTACTATTGCTTATTTACCAGGATAACATGTCAGATGTTACACATCATATGCGACTACTGTAAGACTCGTTCCTTTTTTTTGTAACGGAATTTATATTAGAAATTCCAACACTAAAACTGTTCTTCCAAAAAATTGTGTGGGTCCCAAAACCAATACTCAATATACTTTATCAGTGGCGTAGCTAGGTATCAAAAGGTCTTGGTGCAAAAAAAGAGAGAATATTGGTGGAGTTTTATTAATTAAAAATATATTAGAGTATTTTATATATATACATATACAAAGCTGATTCACATCAGCCCTGTGTCAAGCTCTGCAGAACATAGGAAAGCAAAGCTACAAACTACTTACATGTATGCATATGAGTTTCCTTGTGAATTTAGTGATTACCCAGGTTCGATTTGACATGTGATAGATAGGAAATGATAAAAAGAATATGCACAAACAAGAAAATATAATACAAAATTATCTTAATTATTTAAAATAAAACACACGAAAAAACAGAGGAGGGGGTCAAAGTTACATCAGTCTGTTGCAGATACCAGATTGCGAAACATTGTGAAACAGGAAAATAGCTTATTATGAATCATATTGTTATAAAAAATAAAATGACCAAGAAGAAATAGCTCCCTGTGTAGATTTTTTTAGATGTATGGTAAGACATTTCATGGAACTTGATGTTTATTTTCAAGTAAAAATTAGAAAAATAATATAAACTTTTTTTAATACGTAAAATTCGCAACACAATATAAACAAAGGAAAAGAATTTAGGGGAATTCCTTACAAGTTTGAAACTACTTTCAACGGAGATGCCATGATTATAGCTATGTAACAATCTTTTATATTTATATCTCAATTATGGGAGAAATTATCGCTAGTTCGACTTGCCTGGTGGTCAAGGCGCGAGGGTCCCCTGAGCTCAAGGGCCCCTGTGCACGGCACTACCTAGCCCATTGGTAGTTACGCCACTGTACTTTATTAAATTTATATAAGATTTTTTTTGTTACATGTTTTAAACCGTTTTTAAATAAAATTATTGAACTGATTCGGAAATAAAGAACTGACCTGAAATATTTCAGGAAAGAGAATAATTTAAATCACATTACACTATTCATTCAATTAATTTATAAATTTCTCTTGTCATTAAACTGTTTAAAAAAGGATTTTGATGCAATTTAATATTGAAGAATAGCACAGAAAATTGTTTTGAATGTACAGAAATATATATATATATAAAGGTTTCTGCCTTAACTAAAACTTATATTTTTATAAAATTCAAATGAAAAACTGATGTTTCTCAAAACAGAAACGAAACAGCTTAAAAAAAGCAGTTTCTTTGTATAACTAGAATGTCAGGCACAGTTTTCATGTAATTGAAAACTGCCATGGGGTGGGCAGTAAAAGAGGGGTCAGTTGGTTGTAAACTGGACCCTCCAAGAACAAAAATAGAAGGCGAAAGAGAGGGGGGGGGAGTTTCCTGTCTCGAGCTCCCTTTGCACTTAGAATCCCTCTCTCAACTGTTGTAGAAGAGGCTTGTATGATTCTGTGACATCATTTTCTTTCATCCTGACAGCTGTCAGAGCATAATCATCAGAAAATGGGATCAAGTAAATGCAAATTTGGAAAAATAATAGCTTGAAAAAAAATGTTTATTTCAAAGTCAAGAAAATATTGAAAATTAAGAAAAAAAGGCATATAATTTATCTTTTATGAAGGAACTATTTACCTCCGATCATTAAGACCAGTACTCATGAGTACTTGGCCCTTCCTATAGAAACGCCCATTCACCCCTCCCAGAAGAGGGCGCTTTCATCGTTTTAGAGTTGGAATTTCTGTCTACGGGACCCTTAAGAGCTTTCAGTCGAGAGCCCACCTGTTGCTATGAGTCAAATTGATGAATTTCAGTGCCTCAACATCAAATGACAGTTATACGTAGAATTCGTTAGTGGAATTCCTGTTTCAATTTTGAAACTTCACCTTCTATCTCGATCTTTGAGTTTGTAGTAAAACAAACTTGACTTTGCCTAGCCCATATTGCATTAAAATATTAAAAAGAAAAATTTGAAATAATAGAAGTGTATTTAAAAGTTAAAGTAAATTGTAAGAAACTCAAAAAATTAAGTGCTTTGAAATAAAAATAGTATGAAAGGAAAAATATAAGAAATTAATGGAAGCGCTGGAATTTTAAGAAAGCTTTTTCTATGTCCAACATTGTGCTCCTCGGGAATCCGAAACGCTTGTGTGAGGAACTTGTCTGGTTGAAATGACAATTCTACAAATTTTTCACTCACTAAGAAAGTATACACCCCACAATAACCCCCTTTCAGTCCCAAAATAGATTCCAATCGCCTCCCCCTGAAATAAACAGCTATCCTGTTCATGTGTTTCCCCCTTCCTCGTCAACCTTATCTCAAGGTCACTTGACCGTTTCATCTTGGAAACAAACTGTCAGAACTTCCATCTTTCATTCCAAGGAAGAGGGTCCCCTCCCTAACGTGATCTCATGACGTAGTCTAGGGTTACTTTAATTCTCTTACCCCCTCCCCCTTTCATATAAAAAAAGCTGAAGTGATTAAAATTATTATTCATGTAGCAAAATATTCTTTTTCATAAAATAAAGTATTATTAATGTGTATTTAAACAGTTTATGCTCAATTTTCTTCTAAAGTAATGTTTTAAAAATTTTGTTCGTGGATTGCATACACGTGGCGCCATCTGCAGTCATTACAATAAAGCTTGCCAAACATGGCATCCGAGAATTTTGGAAGCAAAGATATATGTATTTTTCGTCATTTTAAAATTTTCTAGACTATTTCTGTCATTTTTACATTTCATGGTGGATTTATATGAGTAATTTACGTTCTCAACAAAAGTTTCATATCCAAATAATGTGATTTCATTAAGTTAAAGTACCCTCACCTTTTCAGTACATTTAGAAGTCCCCCAGTTGAGTAAATTTGGGATCATATTTTGTAATTTTTCATATAGTTCGTAAGGTTGGAAGTTACTGCTCTCACCTACTGGCAGGACTGTGAGTAAATCTTCACAATTTTTCAGTATTTGCTCTTTTGGAATATTTGTTAGCCTGTTTAAGAAATTGAGAAAACCAAAATTTTCAAAATGTTAAAGACAAATCTTTGCCAGAGGATAGAACCGGCGATCAATGGATCCGAAGCCAAATAAAACGACCACTTGACAAAAGTGATCACCCCTGTCCCGAGTCTGTTACAAGCTTAGATAAGAACCACTACACTACTCTCCAACCAGTGAGTCAGTGGATAGGTGAATGAACGAGATATTTGTTATGGCGAGCATGTGTAGCTGTTGCTGTTGCGTCAAGTGGGTCTGACGACTTTGGTTGATGAGTTAAGTGGGTTTGACGACATTTGATTGCTCTTATTGCGGGTAGATGGCACCACAATAGATTAGGATTAGTTTTTAATTTTTGTTTTCTTTAACTTCTGTTTTTTTCCCCTGATATGTTGTGAATCGCTTGATTCGCCTGTTTGATTATAAAGCCTCTGGTTACAACTAGAACTTTTTTTTAAAAAACAAAACCGCATAAAACTAGCATTACTTTTAACTTATAGCTTTATCACTTTTAACATAGTAAAAAATTACTATTAAGTTTCTACAACATAAAATTAAATTTAGAACTTCACTAACATTTATAATACTATGTGAATATTGAAGTGTTTTCCAAAAAGACTTTGTAATGAAAATCATTAACTCTGTAGGAGACAGTTTTAAATGAGAATTTCTTCACTAGATGGCTGTACCAATCAACCTAACAGGTGGCTCAAAATTAGAGCATATCAGGAAATCCTAATTATTAATTAATTATAATTTTAAAAATGCATAATTAAAATATTATTGATTCACCATGTAATTTAAAACAATCTTTATTAATTTTTTAAATTTTATTTGTAATTTATATTTTTGTATTTTTATATATATTAACTTGTTTAGTATAATGTGTCAACTGTAACTAAACTGAGCGTTCTGTAAAACGTGGGAGTCCCACGCACTTCTCTGAACGCTGAGCTAGAACGTTGATTTGAAAGTTTGGGAAATAAACTGTAAAATTGTTAAAAAAGGTTGTCGCCTGATTGTGATGGAAATTATCAAGTAAACGCAAACCTTCGACGAACGAAATGAATTTAATATTGTTCCCCTATTGGAGTCTTCAAATAAGTGAACCGATAGGAAACAATAATTGGTGACCCGGACTTGGACATTTTTTCCGTACCTATATCTAGGACATTTTGCAATCATGGCAGACACTTCCGAAATAGAAGACCTTCTTTCTAAAATATCAGCGCTGGAAGCCAAAATAGCCAGCGTGCAGCGACACTCTCGCAATCCCCATCACAGGCGAAATAGTAGCAGATCAGGACCCAGAAGCCGTTACGACCCCAACGGAAGACTTTGTTTCTTCCATTATAGATTTGGAAAGAAGTGCCGACCGGAGAAATGTATCCAACCTTTCAGCTGGAAGAATCCGGAAAACCAGCCTCAGCAGTAGACACCCCTGCGAGTCCGGCTGCTGATGAAGTACTTGGCCGCAAATCCCGTTTATTCGTAACAGACAGGAAAACGGGCTATAAATTCCTGGTGGATAGTGGAGCCGATGTGTTGATCCTCCCCGTGAGCAAAGGTCAGTCTCAAACTTCTGATTACAAACTGTATGCTGCAAATGGATCAGAAATACCAACTTACGGTATAAAAATGCTAACGTTGGATTTAGGACTCAGACGACCTTTCCAGTGGCCATTTGTGATAGCAAAAGTCTCTAAAGGCATCATAGGTGCAGATATTTTATTAAAATTCAAACTCCTAATTGATATGTATAATAAGAAATTAATTGATGGTTTAACTAACCTTTTGATAAGAGGGGAAGTTACTGCCATCGAAAATAATAGTAACTTAAGCACCGTTAACAAAACATCTAAATATTTCGATGTATTAAATTTATATCCCGATTTAACTAAACCTAATTTGATCAATAGAATTGTGAAAAATAATGTAGAGCATCACATAGTGACCACTGGTCAACCAGTCTACTCTCGAGCACGACAACTAGCTCCAGATAAATTAAAAATAGCAAAGCAAGAATTCTAGTTCATGCTTGATAACAATATCATCAGGCCTTCTAAATCCCAGTGGGCTAGTCCCTTACATCTGGTTAACAAGAAAGATGTGTCGTTAAGACCCTGTGGAGATTATAGAAGGTTAAATGTACAAACAGTGCCTGATCGATACCCTATCCCCAGAATTGAAGATTTCCACTATATCTTAAAAGACAAGTGCATTTTTTCGAAAATTGATTTAATGAAAGCGTATTACCAAATACCTATAGCAGAAGAAGACAAGCCCAAAACCGCTATCACAACGCCTTTTGGCTTGTATGAATTCAACGTTATGAGTTTTGGACTCAGAAATTCACCATCAACATTTCAACGTTTCATAACAGAGGTGTTAAGAGGACTGGACTTCGTGTTTCCATATTTGGATGATGTGTTAATAGCCTCATCCTCAGAAGAGGAACATGAAAAACACGTAAAATTAGTATTCGACAGGTTCCAGCAATATGGCCTGAGAATAAACCTTGCTAAATCTGTAATGGGAGCAGACCAAGTGGAGTATTTGGGATATCTCATCACTTCTGAAGGCTCACGTCCACTTCCCGAAAAAGTAGAAGTAATAAAAACTATAAATTGCCAGACACCATCCATGAACTCCGAACATTTCTAGGGATTGTAAATTTTTATCGACGGTATTTGAAGGACGCAGCCAAAACACAAGCATTTTACATGACCTGCTAAAATGAGCCAAGAAAAAAGACAACAGAAAAGTCCCATGGACTGAAAACACTATGAAAAATTTCGAACAGTGCAAGTCTGAACTTGCGAAAGCTGCTCTGCTGTCATTTCCAAAATCTGGAGTGCCATTATCCCTTTGTTGTGATGCATCTGATTTTGCCATAGGATCAGTGCTTCAGCAGTATGTAGAGGATAGTTGGAAGCCAATAGCATTCTATTCTAAAAAGCTGAATGAGACACAGAAAGTGTATAGTACCTATGATAGAGAATTATTGGGGATATACCTTTCTGTGAAACATTTCAAACACTTGCTGGAAGGAAATGAATTTGTTATATATACCGACCACAAGCCTCTGACTTTTGCATTCAAACAAAAAAATGAAAAAGCTTCACCAAGACAACAACGACAACTCCGATATATCTCAGAATTTAGTTTTAACATTCAACATATATTGGGTAAAGATAATGTTGTTGCAGATGCTGTATCCAGAATGGAATCCATTTCTGAAATCAACTTTGATGCAATTGCAGAAGAGCAAATTAAGGATGAAGAGTTGCAACAATTACTGAAAAGATATTCTTTGAAATTTAAATCTTCCACATTACCATCTGGAAAAAACTTTGGTGTGACATCTCAACACAAAAAATTAGGCCTTACATCCCACAAAAATTTAGGTTCCAAATGTTCCAACTAATTCATGGCTTAGCTCATCCTGGTATCAAATCCACTGTAAAGCTGATGACTGAAAAATATGTCTGGTCAGATATTAAAAAACAAGTTAGAGAATGGGCAAAGGCATGCATTAGATGCCAAAAGTGCAAAGTCAGTAGACATACAAAGTCTAAATTTGGAGAATTCCAACAACCAGATGAAAGGTTTAGTGTAGTTCACATAGATCTAATTGGACCACTACTACCTTCAGAAGGGATGCTGTATTGTTTCACCTGCATTGACCGATTCTCTTGCTGGATGGAAGCAATTCCTATACCTGAAATAACAGCGGAAATAGTTGGGAAAGCATTTTATGAGCATTGGATTTGTAGATTTGGAGTACCTGCTAAATTGATCCCAGATCAAGTTCGACAATTTGAGTCACAACTATTTAGAAGCATTGCTGCAATATGTGGTGCTAAAGTGGCTCACACAACATCTTACCACCCTCAATGTAATGGGAAAGTTGAGCGTTTGGATAGGACCTTGAAAGGTGCTATAAAGGCTCACAACAACATTAGGTGGACAGAGTCATTACCCACTGTGTTGTTAGGCTTAAGAGCTGCCATAAGACCTGACATTAGTCACACTATTGCACAAATGGTGTATGGTACTGCTATTAAATTACCTGGTGAATTTTTTGATCCCCCTCCCATTAACGTGGACCCACAAAATTTTGTTACCAAATTACAACAACACATGGAAGAGTTAAAGCCACTGAAATCTCCAAGCAACAGGAAGCAAAACATCTTTGTGCAAAAAGTTTTGAAATCCTGCTCACATGTGTTTGTTCGAATTGATAGAGTGAAAAAAGCACTTGAACCACCTTATGAAGGACCATATGCTGTAGTAAATAAGTGTGAAAAATATTCCATAGTAATAATCAAAGGTAAACCAGTTAATATCTCTGTGGATAGATTGAAACCTGCCTATCTTTTAGCATTCCACAATCAAAACGAACAAAATAATGTTGGACAGGAAAATGACGCTTCAAATTTGAAAGAACCTCACTCGCTACCTGATGAAGAACCTACTACCAGCTGTGGCAGAAAGATTAAAAAGCCTGTAAGATTTAGAGAATAAACAAAATATTTAAATAACAAATATTATGTATGTAAGTGTTAAAGTTTTAAATTTCTTTCACTTAGTACTATTAAATAGTTATTAAAAATTAACAAATGTATAATCCCCATTTAAAAAATGTATCTAATTGATAAAAAAAACATTTTCCCATTCAATTCATGTATATATAATGAAAAAATTATAGTAAACATTTTTAATTTTGTAAATATCCTTAAATAACAATGTATTTTTATTCCTGGATTCTAGAATTGTGGAAATTAACTCCTAATTGGTTATATATGGGATCTTTATTTTAGATAAAACGAAATTAAAATAATTATTTTCACACTCTTGGTATAACCTTATACTTAAGTAAGTTTGTAAACAAAAAGAATTGATTGTAAATTCATAACAGCGAGAATCTAAATCAAACAAAACCCTTGTACAATAAAAAGGAGCATGATTTAAAGTATTTTCATAGATATTCTCACATTCGATTTAATGTATATTATACAAAAGATTAATGTTATGTCAAATAATTATTCGTAACTACTGTTTTTTAATAAACTGTATTTGCTGCATTGTCGACAGAAATTTTCTCATTAATATTACAAATTGTGCATCTCATATCTTAAATATGTTAAAGATCAAAGTATTGGAACAAAACTATCTGTTGTTATTTATTAATAATGAACATAAAATTGTCAGGATAGCAATTTTATAGATATATATTAACATCAAGTATTGTATATAAATAAATAGATGCGTTAACATCATATATGTGTATGAACAGATATGGCTTTGCATATAAATTTGTTCAATTGTGGTGTAAATGAATTGTATTAATGTTTAAGTTATTTTTATTATGTGGTGAATTGAAACCTAAGTTTTCTGATATTTTTTCTTGTAAATAGGAAAGTTTCAGTGTATTATAAAATTACCCATTATGTATGTAAATATGAAAATTTAGTTTTTTATTACACTAATGAATTTGATCTATGCTTCATAATAATTCACAAAATTAATGTGTATCATTGCAGAGTAACTAATTATTTTGAATTCTAATGTAAAATTAATGCAATTTTGTTGCTAAAAGTACAGCTACAAATTACTGTTTTGTTTCTAAAATATGTATTGATGATTTAATTTTATACATGTTGGTTAAAGCATCATGCTATAACTTATCATCATTGAATATAATTGGTATATATGTATAGTATTTTATTTGTTTACGTATTATTTTGTTCCACGTATATAGTGTACTAAATCTGAAAGTCTTGTGCACTTATTAGGAAGTTGGTAACTTGTAAAAGTATACAGTATTGTTTAAAATGAAATTATTATTTGTTTCTCCTAATATTTTCCATCGAGTCAAATATTAAAATGTATAGTTTGGAATGACATGCATAAATAATATAAAGTAATGTGTATTCTGCAAGATGTTAAAATATATATTCAGTGTATTTGTGACTAAAAATTTGTGTAAGAAGTATGGATCAATGAGCAATGTCAAAAATGTTATTGTAGAAGTTAAGAAGGAAATTCAAATTTGTTTAATAATTCTTATAGCTCTCCCTGCCATATTATCTTTCTATGTATCGTACTTCGTTACTGGCAAGGGAGTAATGTAAGAGGCAGTTTTAGTTGAGAATTCCCTCACTAGATGGCTGTACCAATCAGCCTAACAGGTGGCTCGAATTTAGAGCATATCAGGAAATCCTAATTATTAATTAATTATAAATTTTAATTTATGATAATTTTAAAAATACACATTAAAATATTATTGATTCACCATGTAATTTAAAACAATCTTTATTAATTTTTTAAACTTTATTTGTAATTTATATTTTTGTATTTTTATATGTATTAACTTGTTTAGTATAATGTGTTAACTGTAACTAAACTGAGCGTTCTGTAAAAAGTGGGAATCCCACGCACTTCTCCTCTGACAGCTGAGCTAGAACGTTGATTAGAAAGTTTGGGAAATAAACTGTAAATTTGTTAAAAAAGGTTGTCGCCTGATTGTGATGGAAATTACCAAGTAAACGCAAACCTTCGACGAACGAAATCAATTTAATATTGTTCCCCTATTGGAGTCTTCAAATTCTGGCTTGTCTTCTTCTGCTATAGGTATTTGGTAATACGCTTTCATTAAATCAATTTTTGAAAAAATGCACTTGTCTTTTAAGATATAGTGGAAATCTTCAATTCTGGGGATAGGGTATCGATCAGGCACTGTTTATACATTTAATCTTCTATAATCTCCACAGGGTCTTAACAACACATCTTTCTTGTTAACCAGATGTAAGGGACTAGCCCACTGGGATTTAGAAGGCCTGATGATATTGTTATCAAGCATGAACTAGAATTCTTGCTTTGCTATTTTTAATTTATCTGGAGCTAGTTGTCGTGCTCGAGAGTAGACTGGTTGGCCAGTGGTCACTATGTGATGCTCTACATTATTTTCACAATTCTATTGATCAAATTAGGTTTAGTTAAATCGGGATATAAATTTAATACATCGAAATATTTAGATGTTTTGTTAACGGTGCTTAAGTTACTATTATTTTCGATGGCAGTAACTTCCCCTCTTATCGAAAGGTTAGTTAAACCATCAATTAATTTCTTATTATACATATCAATTAGGAGTTTGAATTTTATAAAAAATCTGCACCTATGATGCCTTTAGAGACTTTTGCTATCACAAATGGCCACTGGAAAGGTCGTCTGAGTCCTAAATCCAACGTTAGCATTTTTATACCGTAAGTTGGTATTTCTGATCCATTTGCAGCATACAGTTTGTAATCAGAAGTTTGAGACTGACCTTTGCTCACGGGGAGGATCAACACATCGGCTCCACTATCCACCAGGAATCTATAGCCCGTTTTCCTGTCTGTTACGAATAAACGGGATTTGCGGCCAAGTAATTCATCAGCAGCCGGACTTGCAGGGGTGTCTACTGCTGAGGCTGGTTTTCCGGATTCTTCCAGCTGAAAGGTTGGATACATTTCTCCGGTCGGCACTTCTTTCCAAATCTATAATGGAAGAAACAAAGTCTTCCATTGGGGTCGTAACGGCTTCTGGGTCCTGATCTGCTACTATTTCGCCTGTGATGGGGATTGCGAGAGTGTCGCTGCACGCTGGCTATTTTGGCTTCCAGCGCTGATATTTTAGAAAGAAAGTGTTCTATTTCGGGAGTGTCTTTTTTTACTGCCGACAGTTCTAATGTCCTTGGAGACATTTCGACAGTTTTTTTCACCATCGTCGCAAGCTTCTCAAGACCTTCGTCTCTGACTATGACGATGTTCCTGATGCTTTCAGACATTTTCTCCAACCATAGAGTCCGGAGCACTTTTTCTGATTTATCTGGATGACCTAGGGAGCACATCTTTCGCAGCAGTTGACTGGGTAGCATATCTCCCAACTCAAGTCCAGTGAGCAGCCGTTTAATGCGAACATTTTCTCTCTCCTGGAATGTTAGCAATAGTCTTTCTAGCGCCGTAGAATATTTGGCAGTATTTTCTGGGTCTTTAATGATGTCCCAGACATTCTCTAAGAAACGAGGTTTGAGCTGGGAAACTAGGCTGTTAAATTTCGTTTTTTCGGAAGTTATTCTATTGATATTAAATTGTGCTTCCACCTGGAAGAACCATATTTCAGGCTTGTCTGTCCATAATGGCGGTATTTTGATCGCTACAGCTCCAGCTTCCAACTCCGAGGCTGGCTTGGTGTCAGTCATAATTGCAAATGGCCGAGATACAGGTACGAAAAAAATGTCCAAGTCCGGTCACCAATTATTGTTGCCTATTGGTTCACTTATTTGAAGACTCCAATAGCGGAACAATATTAAATTCATTTCGTTCGTCGAAGGTTTGCGTTTACTTGGTAATTTCCATCACAATCAGGCGACAACCTTTTTTAAAAATTTTACAGTTTATTTCTCAAACTTTCAATTCAACATTCTAGTTCAGCGGTCAGAGGAGAATTGCGTGGGATTCCCACGTTTTACAGAACGCTCAGTTTAGTTACAGGTAACACATACAAGTTAATAATATATGTAACATAGAGGGTGGTGTCTAGAGGTATGTTGAATGAAAGAAACGTTTAGGTTTAAGGATATTTAATGACATCTACAGGTTGTTAAACCTGACTAGGCGCGCGCTGCTAGGAGAAGGGTAAGAGTATTCCTTCTCCCGCTTACATCCGGGGTTTACAGAGAGTGGCTCTGGTGTCGCCTGAGCGTATACAACACTCATCCATCCTGATGTGGTCGGGCCCCGACCAGGCTGGAAAATATTCAAGTAAAAATTATACAAAAACTACAACTGAAAAGAAAAAAAAAGATTAAACAAATTTTTAAAGTTCAAATTTCCTGGAGTATATAGAGGGAAAAAATAAAGTCATTAGAGTTCTGGAAAGAAAAGTCTTAGGGATTATCCCATGGTTTCATCAGATCAGCAGATGTGGATGTCAAATTCGGGCCTTCTTGTCTTCCTATTTTCTTTACATCGTACCTGTCGTTTGGACGAACTTTCACGACTTCATATTGGCCCAAATATTTTGGTCGCAATTTCACACCTACTCCAAACTGGGTTTTCTTGATTGCAATTTTGTCACCTTCTTTGTATTTTCTTGCTTCTTTGCGATGTTTATTGTAGTGTAGTCTACTTTGTTCTTGTAATTTCAGGATATTGGATTTGGCATCTTCTCTCATTTGTTGTTTATTCTGTAAAGATAATTAAAAATTTTCTTCCTCGAGAATGGCTTTGATTTTGATGTCATCTTTATTTTTCATTTTGACGCCTGTTAAAAGTTCAAATGTTGTATATTTAGTGGCTATGGAAACAGTGCTGAAAAAAACTGTTTTTTAAGTCCAGATTTGAAAAGAGTATCGCTCCATGCAGTTGGTCAAAAATGTCTTCAATGAGGGGTAGTGAAAATCTTTGTTTAATTGTTTTAGAATTAAGAGTATGAAAATCAACACAGAGTCTGGTTGACTGGTCTTTTTTCTTGACAAGAACTAAAGGTGCGGCAAAATTAGATGAACTTGGGGAAATTATTCCATCAGACAGCCATTGGTCAATTTGATTTCCGACGATATTTTTTTCCGCTTGACTTAATCTTCTAAGACGTAACGCGATGGGTGTGTCATCAGAAAAGATAATTTGCATCTGTAAGTTTGCATCTTTAATTTTATTTGGTTTGTAAGATTGGATAAGGTTTTCAACTTCGCGACGCGTATCAAAGTTCAAAATATGCGATAAATCTACTTGAAGATAAATTACATTTAAATTTGATAAATAACAATCTTCATTTTGAAAAAGCAAAGAGAGAGATTCGTTTTTATTATTAACCTGATAAAGAATTACAATCGCTAATTTTCAATTCAGAAAAATATTTGTTTACGTTAGCTTCGCGCTGAAAATCAGTTATATAACGTGTTTGATCGGATCTGGGCTGTGACGTCAGTTCATATTTCTTATTTTCTTTTCTATCGAATAATTTCTGTTTTGGAGAGTTTAACGATTCATTTTTATTCATTGGGTGTTTTACATTACTCGCGCTGTAAATGTTTTGAAATTGAATTGAGCCATTTGTCCTTGAACCTTCGCCGGAATGATTTGGGATAGTTTGCGGTGCAAAAGAATGCAAGCTCAACATATTTTGGCTAACTGATTCAAAAGCGAAGTTATTTTGTCTATCATTTTTATTTTTATGCAAAAGAATGTTCTTAGAATGAGAGGAAGTAGGATTTTTTTCTGAAATCCGTGCATTTTCTTTTTTTGCTTTATTTAAATCATCAATAATATTAGGCGGAACTATTAAATCACAATACAATTTATTACAGACAGCTGCAGTTACTATTATCGGGTTATCACGAAAACTTGGAAGAGCTAATTTAATTTTAGTAAGTTCAGCTTGAATTTTATTTCCGAAAGCACATGTTAATTGAACAGTTCCTAAAGATTTTGTTTCGGGTGGAATGAGGGAGGATTTCACACACACAATATTTGCTCCTGAATCGATTAAAGTTTTCACGATTTTATCATTAACAAAAATATTTTCATATTGCAATTCATGTAAGGATTCATTAAACATTTTACCTTCGACATTACAAACAGGACCGTGATTTGAATTAGGTCTAGAATTGAAATGAGCTTCGTTTCTGTGAGAACCAACACGTGGGTGATTTTTTGAAGTGTTTGGTGAATAATTTGTGAAATTTTTATCACGAGAGTTGTAGCGATTAAAGCCCTGAGACGAGTTGTATTTTTGTTTTTTGCTGTCATACGGCGGTTGATGGTGTGTGTTGTCGGAATACGACTTACGCTTTGCTACGAAGAAAACATCGCATTCCCTAGCCAATTCAGTAGGCTTAAACCAAGATTCGTTTTGGCGTACCGCGATATGTTGTTGCGTTTCTCGATCGAGGGTGGAAAATAATTTGTCGGCTATCAATAACTCACACAAAGTTTAAAATCATTCACATTACGAAGTTTACAATAATATTCAAAAGAACTTGTTAATCGTGACGAAAACTGTACGTGCGATTCGTTTGGCAATCGTTGGGCCCTACGGAAATTAACTAAGCATTCTTGTGGGGTTGGTTGGAATTCTCGTAAAATAATTCTTTCTCGTAAACTTTCTCGTAATCTTGGAGTTCGTTTTCGGGGATATAAAGTAAAATACTGTTAGCTTTTTCACCGAGAATATTAATTAAGATCTCTGATTTTAATTCCTGTGGAACATTTTTGGTTGTAAACGCACGTTCAAGTGAATGAAAAAATAAATTATAATTTTCAGGTTTAGAAGGAACTGGCATACTAAGGGTCTTAACGGATTTAATGAGACTTTCTAAAAGGTCAGTTGACGGTGTTTCGAATGTTGCAGTAGTATTGTTTGAATTATTAGAATTTATAGCGGAGTTTATTTTCGCGAGTTCAATTTCTTTTTGAAGTTGAATGATTTTTTGGGCCGTTTGCTCGGCTTCTTTTTTCTTTAGTTCTGCTTGTTTTTTTTCTGATTTTGCTTGTTTTTTTTCCTAATCCTGATTCTTTTCGTTCCTCAACGAGTAAATTAAGCATATCCTTAACGAATTCAGGTTCGTTTTTGAAAGTGTCAGTTTGTTCGATTAATGCTTTTAAATTCAAAAGTGTAGCATTTTCTGGGACAGTAACACCTAGTTCTTTCGCGGCAGTTATTAAATCTTCTTTCTTAGTATTTCGATACATGCTGAGTAAAAAAAGGTTTGATCCTACCTGATTTGACGATATCGGTTTGTAGACTGCAGATAGACTTCGCTTATAAAAGCTATCCGTTTGCGAGATGAGTTCACCACTGTTCACTTTTCACGGCGATGACTGTAGATACGAAGCAGAGGGAGTTTACACTCTTGATGCGATGAATAGGCGGGGAAATTGGCCTTTTTGTTTTACTGGAACACTTGGACGAAGCCGAAGAGACTTTTTGGTTGAGTCTCAAGCTTTGGTTTTGCTTGGCGAAGGAGACGGTAGTATTGGTCTCAGAGCGGAGGATTGGCTCTTAGTAGGCGTCGGAGGAATTCACTGATCAAGCATTCGCCATTGTGTTGGGCGATTTCGATGAGCGCCGTTTGTTTTGGGCGACTTTTGATTTTAACACGGGTTCAAAAACCATTAAGGTTGCGAGGTCGAGCCCCCATGTAACAGAGAGGGTGGTGTCTAGGGGTATGTTGAATGAAAGAAACGTTTAGGTTTAAGGATATTTAATGACATCTACAGGTTGTTAAACCTGACTAGGCGCGCGCTGCTGGGAGAAGGGTAAGTGTATTCCTTCTCCCGCTTACATCCGGGGTTTACAGAGAGTGGCGCTGGTGTCGCCTGAGCGTATACAACATATATATAAAAATACAAGAATATAAATTACAAATAAAGTTTAAAAAATTAATAAAGATTGTTTTAAATTACATGCTGAATCAATAATATTTTAATTATGTATTTTTAAAATTATAATTAATTAATAATTAGGATTTCCTGATATGCTCTAAATTCGAGCCAATGTTAGGCTGATTTGTACAGCCATCTAGTGAGGGAATTCTCAACTAAAACTGTCTCTTACAAATTCTTTTAATTTTCCGAGTGCTCAAAACAACATTGTTCAAGGTTAGATTTCGGGAGTGAACATGAGTGTTTCCGTTTCCCAGAAACATAAAAATTATATTATTTTATCGACTTGTATTATTTATCTTAAAAATTCTGTTGGGGAAAAAGTTTCTTTACGCGTTCTCTCAGACAGAAGGGCGCAAGTTGCGCTATTGAGGTCGAGCATGGCAGGTTTCTTAAATTTGCGTAAATTAAAAACTGATATGTCGGTCTCTGGTTTGGGTGGTTCAAATGTTAGTATAGAATCGAAGGTCAAAGGGATAATTTTAAATGGCCCTGGATCATATAAACGAGTTGGGGATTTTTGTACCCAAAATTACTAACTTACAATAAAAATGAGTAATTGTAAACATTTAACTCTAATTTATTATTAAACAATCAGTACTTGCTTAATATGTCTTTTGAATTTGTAGCTTTTTACCAAGTTATCTATATTAGAATTAGTTCCTAAAGATGATAACAAAATTAGGCTGTGTTTTAGGTGTATATCAGTCAATTTTGTGAGATATTATCATTTTATATATATTATGTTCGTAATAGAAAGCATTTATTCAGAAACTTATGTTGATCCAAAACTACAACAATATCTGACAGCCAAATCATGTAAATCTGGAAAATTGCCTATCGGTTCAAATTTTCAACATTAAATATATATAATTTGGATCACTTAAGTTGAAATAAATTCCTTATATATACTTTCAAGTCTTGTAGAGTGCTGTAGGTTAATAACTCCGATTTGGACTTCAGGACAATTAACGACTTGTAGAGAAATTGAAAAAGGATTTATAAAAGGATCAGCAATTTTTTATCATTTTGAAAATCATTCAACCTAGCACTGAAAGAATCTTTCAAAATTAATGTTAAATTTTTAAATCTATTATAGCTGGATCATTATTAACTTTGGTAGATAGTTAATAATGCTCGACTTGTCTTTATCTTCAAAGATATAAAGATACAAAAGTTTGTTTACAATAGATATATGACCAAACTAGGGTAGAGTAAAATGCAAGTCCCTGTAAGCTTAAATTATTTAAATGTCTTATAATATTGGCAAGAAAAGCTTAATCCAATAGCTAGTCTTGAGTAACAAGGAGCCACTGGGTAGCTCATTGTTTTCTTCCAGATGTTTTAAAGCACGCTTCCCAAGCTCCAAAATCTCGCGAGTGTACTTCATTTTAGAAGCTAGCGTACTCCACAAGGAAGGAGTATTCTTTAAATGATAAATTCTATTGTAATTCAATGAATTCTGTTTAAAATAAATTGAAGTTTTTTTGTCCAAAACAACCACATTTTAATAAAATTGTAAAAAAAATAATAAAATATTATATTTAATTAGATTTTCGTATTTCTCAATATGTCTTCGCGTGCCACGGGTTAGCCACTCTTGGTTTAAAGTCTCAAGGCTCTGCCAAAATTTGAATTAGTTGCCCAGCTGTAATAAAAGTTAGACAGAGTACACTGAAAATGTAGTAGTGCAATATTTCCCGAAGCATCAAAATCATGAAACTCAGTTAGAGCACTTAAGGTTATCAGAGTCTGATGGAACAGCTATTGCTGGTATGGAATTTTATTCTTAATAGTTTCATATTCTTAGTTTTATTATTTTTAGTTACTATTGTTAGTTTTGTTTATTTATTTTTCAGAAAGATTAAAAGAAGATGTTTGTAAAAAAAAATTTACAAGCTGTTAGAGATGAAATTACTTTTGACTGTGGCAGAAAAATGCTTAGTAAAAAAAAGGAAATCCATAATATTAAAAGTGACTTCAAAATTAATGATTATATTAAAAGACATAAAGTTGATGCTTTGAGTGTCAAGCTATGGGCTCAAGAAATGCTAGAAAATGCAGAAAATTGTATTGTTTCCCCCCCAAAAAACAGGGACAATCCGGGAATGACTATGGATTAAAAGATGGAGATTTTGTCCTCATAATAATGACAGTTTTTCAGAAGGAAATTATTCAAAATAGGGAAAGTACAAAATTTTCATTGATGGAACACATGGGCTTAACAGCTATGATTTTAATTTATACTTAGTTCTGCTAGTTGATGAACATAAAAATGGAGCACCTGGGGCGTTTTGTTTTTCCAACAGAAGTTCTGTAGATGTATTCAGAATTCATTTTAGTGATATTTAAAATGCTGTGGGTAAAATCGGAACTACAACATTTGTAACTGATGATGCTCCAGCATTTTATAATGCTTAGAATTATGTGATGGGTACAGGTACAAATGTCTTATCGTGTGCTTGGCACGTTTCAAGAAACTCTCTCTGGCACCAAAATTTAAACAAAATTAAAAAACCTGAAAAGAGAAAAATGGTTAATAAAGCATTAAAGGCAGTAAAAGATGAACTATGTTTAGAAACATTTTCTAACCTAATGAAGCAATTCATAGAATATTTGTTAAATGACTAAGATACTTCTGAATTTGGAAAATATTTCCACCAAAAAAATTCTGAGAAACCTGAAAAATGGCCCATTGTTACAAAAAGGATCTGATCATAAATACAAACATATATTTGGAGACCCTTCATAAAAAGAGTAAATATCATTATTTTGATAGAAAACATGTCAAGACATTAGATGTTGTAATAGATGGTCTCTTAAAACTTGTAAGAGACTTAATATTTCAACGTTTAATAAATTTTTTTTTAAAAAAACCATTTTTTTCAGATAAATTATCAAATATTGTCAACAGTTACAGGTTAAGCCTATAGATTCAAAGCAATAGAATTGTGAATGTTGGCAGATAAGAGAGGAAAATTGAATCCAATCATTCCAATCCAATCATTAATATGCAAGAAAGAAGAAGAATGTCATAGATTATATAACATATAATAAGAGGAAATATTTGCAAGCACATTCATAAAGTTGCTCAAATGTTTTTAAATGAGGATGTGACGGATCTACACGCGGTTCCACTAATCCCTTCTTGCCTCTTTAAGGAAAATAATTAATACAACGAACCTTCATCGAGAAAGGAAATGTGATTATGTAAATGAGGTATCTACACTATTAAAATTCGAAGGTAAACAAACGTATCTATCTATGTGCGTCTATCTTCTCACGAACAGCACCACGCAGAAAGTCGCGGAAGGTACCAAAAGATCGGGAATTTTCCGGGGAAGCCGTATTGCCTATTTATATTCCGATATTGTAATTAGTTAAAAAGATATTAATTAAAAACCTTAAAACGCCTAATTGTTTTACTCCTGCCGTTTGTTTACTTGGCGGAACTTCCCTTCCGTTTCGGCCGAGCGGTAATCTTACGTTTTCCACCATATTAAAATTGTCATCTAATTTTCGGTGTCGAAATAAGACAAAAAATAATTACAGAATCGGAAAGATCATTTATTTCGCCACGACACGGTATAATTTTTTTTGTAAAATAACGATATTTTCTATTTTTTTCGAATTTTTTAAAATAGTGTTAAAACTGATGCGTTTTTATGAAAATTATTTCTAAATCGTTGGGTATGAATTACTTTTCATGTTATTAAATCGATATTCTACACTAATTAACTTCAAGCCTTTCTCTTTTAGATCCATTCATTTAAAAAATAAAATTCCCAAAACTTTTTTTTTATAGAATTTTTAAAAAGTAGTCTTAATTTTTACTTCACATTGAATAACTTCGTCATTTATGAAGGTAATCTCACAAAACCTTTTTTCCGTGTGTACAGTAATATTATCCGTAACATATACGAAGATTGAAAAAATTGTTTCAAAATTACGGATCCCCTCAATTAAAAATTAAATTCAATTTGAACCGACCATTCATTATTATTGCATATTTTCTATTCTGTTACTAACCTGCGTGGCGTGATTGGCTAACGCGCCGCTTTCGCGAAGTATCTTAATTCTTTCTTATGTCTAGGTTCGAATCTAGCGAATTTCATTTTGTTCGTTTCTGCTTATTTTTCCCACGTAAATTAATTTTACTGATAAATACTTATTTTAACATGATCCTCTGTTATTTTAATGTACTTTTCAGTTTTTTTTTGCCTTAAAAAAGGTTTTTTTCTGATTTTTAATCATTCAAAGTAATTTCTATCTTTTTCAACAATTCCTAACAAGAAGCTTTCATTTCTGTTTATTTTTCACACGTAATTTTTCAGTGCTGCCATTATTTAAGCAAACGGAATGTCACAATTAATTGCTAAATGAATATTTTTAATCAATTTTAATGTAAAAATATTAATAAGTTATAGTTTTGTATTTTATAAATATCGATGAATTTAAAAGAAAATGATTTTTAAAAAAATCATTGATATTTAGAAACAGTGATTAAAATAGTAAATTGCCGAAAACTATATGTCACAATTAATTGCTAAATGAGCATTTTTAATCAATTTTATTAAAAATAATTAATAAGTTAGTTTTGTATAATATAATTTTTTCCGCAGATACGTGTTTAAATAATTTTAACACAGAGTGGAATGAAAAACTATAAAATTAAAATTAAAAAAATTAAATGTTTTTATCAAATAGTATTCTTTTTTTTTTAATGTTTTTTTCAGTGAATGTTAGCATATAACTAGGTTTTCCCCCCAAAGTGGATTTTTAACACTTATATATGTTTAATTAAACATCCAAATGTTTCAAGAGCTATCTGTAGAATTTTTTTTATTAGTATTTATTGATAATGGATTTAAATTAATATATTTTTTTAAAATTAAAATGCATTCAATGCATTTCTGAGATTCATTTAAAATATTTATCAGTATCGAAATTTTTGTTCTCTTTCATAAAACTTATAGTTTAATTTAAAATAATGCGTAATTGCATGAAACTTTTCTCCCCCCGTGTCAAATATTTCATAAAATTCTCACAATTTTACTTCAAGAATTAAAATAGTAGTGAAATTTTGTAATTTGAAAAATTTATACTTTCTGTTCTTTTTTCAGCATACAACTATTTTTAAAAATGCTACAGTTTCGTTTCCGGGAAAAAACTAAAAAAAATTTAATATTTTTATCAGATAGTATTATTTTCTTTTTGAATGATTTTTTTCAGTGAATGTGTACTTATAACTAGGTTTTTTACATAGTGTTTTTCTTAGCAGTTACAAATGTTTAATCAAACATCCAAACGTTTCAAGAGCTATCTGTAGAATTTTTTTATTATTATTTACAGATAATGTGGATTTAAATTAATATATTTTTTAAAATCAAATGAATATTTCTATTATTTCCTTATTAAATTAATTATTTGTTAATAAAAGGTATATCGCCTATTATTTTGGATAAAAATACGTTCTAGAGCCTGGAATAAATATTTGTCCTCAGTGCCAGCCTAGCGGTAGCTAGGCTTCCTACTTCAGTTACACAGTATACCTAAGAAAGGGAGTAAATAACGTGAGAATGATAGGTTCGCCTAAGCTAAAACTAGCTTCGGCGGTCAGGAGGTGGTGGGGGGAGGTGGAACATAGTTTCCGTAAACGGAAAACAGCTTTTGCGTTTCGTTCTTCAATCCGAAAAGGGGGTTTTCGTTACGTTTAACAGCATGGGGGGGGGGGTGGAATTCTTAGAAATCAGGTAGTATCTTCGTTGCGCTATGAGGCAAACGGTACATGAGGTGAGGCTGGTTCATGAAGTTAGATTGAGAGCTAATCGTTGGGTTGTCATGATTGCAGAATGGAAAGTTGCAGAATGGAAAGTCGAGGAAACATTCGCTATTAGGGTGTGGATGGGTTCAACACAAAGTTCTTCGTGGAGAACAGATCTTGGGATGTACCTGTTTATTATGAAGTCTTTGAATATCATTTAATTGTGTGTTACTGGCAGATCTCCAAATGGGGCATGTATACGTTAAGATGGGCCGAAGATAGGTTTTGTAAATAAATATCCGGTTATTTAAATAGAGTTTGGATTTCCTTCCAATCAGTACGTTCTAGAGACATTTTTAAGCTAACTGTAAGTAGCGATTGATTGATTAATGAAAACCTGAAAATTATTTTATTATTTTAGATTCCTAAAAATTATCTATTATTAAAAAATGATGACTTTTTTTTTACTCAAGCATCAAAATAGTTTTCTTTTATTGTTTAAATTTATTATTTTTTTACTAAAGCAATATTGTTTTCGACATGTCATGAATAGAAACTTGAAGATAAATCTTATATCTGAGAGGAGAGTCAGGGGGAAAATAGATCTACACTCAAATAAGCCACTGTAACACAATGCAGTAGAACATTGCAACTGAAACATGTTTGACATTAGTAAGATCTGGAAGATATTTTTTTTTTCGAAAAAGGGAATTGTAGTGACGTTTATATAAAGGAATCACACACATACCAGGAACTTTGATAAAGGAAGGTGAATTTCCATGGCAGTATGCTATGCATTCGAAACAAATTTTAATAAAACACTCAAAATACTTAAAACAATCATTTAATAATTTCTTCTTTTATAAAGATAATTGCATGAAACATTTTCCCCGTGTGTCGAATATTTCAAAAAATCCTCACAATTTTACTTCAATATTTAAAATAGTAGTGAAATTTGAAAAATTTCTACTTTTCTGTCTTTTTTCAACATACAACTATCTTTAAAAAGGCTATATTTTCGTTTCCGGGGACAAAAAATTGCAACGAAAGAACTGAAAACTGAGTGAGTGATTTTTTAATTCGCACTGTTTGCCTATTCCAGGGTTATTGGCGATGGACCTCGAAGTTTTCAACCATGGTCAAGTGACGAGGACGACACCTGAGCATTCACCCATCTTTAAGAATTACCACACCACACCAACGCAAGAACAAATTTCGAAAAAGGGAGTTTTAATGACATAGTTAAAGAAATCACTCACATCGCGCACATAAGAGCTATCGGCCTGAGGGAAACACGAAATTTCCATGGGGATGAAGTTATTCACTCGGTAAAAGTCCGTGCAACGCCGGGCTAAGCGGAGAGGAAAGAAACAAAGAAATCAAAGTAATTTCGAAAAATAATATTGGTAGTGTTGAATTTGTGAAGAGAAGGGAAAATGTTAAGCGACAAAGCCATGACACGCACTCACGGGTCATGCACTCACATCGTACGCGTCAAAACCACACAAAAGTGTTGGCTTCAGAAAAAAATGGAGGAAATTAACATGGGGATTAAGTTATACCCTCGGTATAAGCCCGTGCAACGCCGGGCCATGAAAGCTAGTCTACACTATTAAAATTCGAAGGTAAACAAACGTATCTATCTATGTGCGTCTATCTTCTCACGAACAGCACCACGCAGAAAGTCGCGGAAGGTACCAAAAGATCGGGAATTTTCCGGGGAAGCCGTATTGCCTATTTATATTCCGATATTGTAATTAGTTAAAAAGATATTAATTAAAAACCTTAAAACGCCTAATTGTTTTACTCCTGCCGGTTGTTTACTTGGCGGAACTTCCCTTCCGTTTCGGCCGAGCGGTAATCTTACGTTTTCCACCATATTAAAATTGTCATCTAATTTTCGGTGTCGAAATGAGACAAAAAATAATTACAGAATCGGAAAGATCATTTATTTCGCCACGACACGGTATAATTTTTTTTTGTGAAATAACGATATTTTCCATTTTTTTGAATTTTTTAAAATAGTGTTGAAACAAATGCGTTTTTATGAAAATTATTTCTAAATCGTTGGGTATGAATTACTTTTCGTGTTATTAAATCGATATTCTACACTAATTAACTTCAAGCCTTTCTCTTTTAGATCCATTCATTTAAAAAATAAAATTTCCAAAACTTTTTTTTTTAAAGAATTTTTAAAAAGTAGTCTTAATTTTTACTTCACATTGAATAACTGCGTCATTTATGAAGATAATCTCACAAAACCTTTTTTTCCGTATGTACAGTAATATTATCCGTAACATATACGAAGATTGAAAAAATTGCTTTAAAATTACGGATTTTAAAAAACATTTTGTGATTTTCGTAAACTTATGTTTTTTTCTGAGAAATAAATTAAAAAGTAGTAATTTGTACATTTTTTATTTCAAAGTACGTTATTTTTGCAAATAGTTGGTGATGTTTGAGAGCATTAACGTAAAAATTACGCCCTTAAAATAAAGGTAATGATTTTTTAAAATAATTTAAAATACGCGATTTTACATTTAGCCAAACATTGGTTAAGGCTCCCGGTGACACGCCACCACGAAAACCCGAGTGTAATGTTAATCCTATGGAGTTTCTTATAATTCAATTTACGTCTAAGGTATTGCTTTTAACTGTATGAAACAAAATGCATCCTAAAGATTAAAAAAAAATTAATTTTTCTCTTGATTTCGATTTTTTAAAAAAAATTCTAAATATTTTTAAATATTTATTAAAAGCTTGAAAATTTACATTTAGTGCGTTGAAACGATCATAAAAATATTTTAAATTATCGGATAAAAAAAGTTTTTCAGTGGAAATCCTTTATTTTTTATGCTCTTTCAAACGCATATACTTTAAAAATTTTAAACTAATTTATTTGCGAGTAATTAAATAAGTCAGCATTGTATATTTGGAATGAGGGGAAAGTAAACTTGTAACTCCGCCTTCTTGCGGAAGGATACATGAAATTTTCTCTGCGTTCCCTTGGTGAAAGGGGGTAATTTATGACTCTTCGGTGGATTGTGTAACAGAGATGTCCCCCCCCCCTCAAAATGGGTCTTGTTTTCTAAGAATCTATAGGCATTCAAGATACTATTTACAATTACATCATTCTTAGGAAAGTTTGAGTCTGTGCTTGAAAATAACTACAAATACGTTTTGTACAAAAAGCTATGCTCTGTTTTTTATTCCACCTTTCTTAAAATTATTTATATATACTAAATAAGTTATATTTTATTAATAATTAAAATGAACAATTAATATTTATTAAATGCATTTGAATCGTCAGGATAAAGTGAATCAGATTTCGCATTCTTTTCTTACATATCTCCAAAATTGAAATTCCTGTGTTTTTTTCCAAGTTAAAGTTATTTGAATATCAGCTGTTTTAAAACTTATTTTGCACAGTTTATTTCAGTTATTAAATAAAATGGATCATCGTCGCAGCTTCAAAAAAAGATTATTTCTTTCGGCTAAACGAAAAAAGAATATAGGACAGAATTTCAGGAATTGGAAAGAAAAGTGTGTATTTCTTTTTTTCTAAATTCTTGTTCCGCTGTTCATTTCAAATATTGTGAAAGTTTCCACACACTAAATGGATTTATTGATCATCGCATTTTAAATAAGATTCAAATATTCCGAAGATGAAATACCATTGATTTAAAATAAATCAGAAAGTTTTCCATAATTTTAAGAATATTTTTAGTAACATTAATAGTTTCTTCTTAAAACATATAAATTTCAATTAATTTATTTACTATTGCTACTGATGTTTTTATTCCGTTTTTATTTCCTTCACTGAAAATTCAACTTAGAAATAACATTGCAGAAATTTTTTTTTTTAAAATTTCTGTCTGGAAAGCAGTATCTACATTTTGCATTTTCATTTATACATGTGTTTCATATATTATTCAAGATAACTCATCACTGCTTTTTTTTCCAAAATGAATTCTAAGTTAATGCGCTATGAAGAATGCACTGCAAGTACAAATACAGGCAAATAGTTCCACAATTTTAAAGTTCAAGCCCAGCACCACTACAGACCCACCGTGTAGGGGCGCGATGCACGTTAAATCTGTCGAGAGCTCAAACGTCCTTCCTTTGGTGTGGTGTGGTAGTTAGGAGATGAGGTGCTATCTCAGGTGTCATCCCCGTCACTTGACCATGGTTCAAAATTACGAGGTCCGTTACCAAAAGCTCTCGTGTAGCTGAACAGTGTGACGTTAATATTCACTCACTCACTCCACAATTTAAATGTTTAACATCTGAGGAATTAGAGATTTTCCCCAAAAATTCCGGGAAGTTCTGATTGGAATGGGGTTGTACGAAAACACTTTCTAGTTCTAGGGGTTCTACGAAAACACTTTCTAGTTCTAGGGGTTCCACAAAAACACTTTCAAGTTCAAAGGGTTCCTTGAGTTGAAAAAGTTTGAAGACCACTGCTCTAGAGCCATATATGTTATTTGCGACAGACTTCGTAATTCTAAGCCAAGGGTGGCCAACCCGCGGCCTTGAATAATTTTGCGGCCCTCGAGATTCATTAAAAAATATGATTATTTTGTACAATATTTTTGTTTTTAATGTAGTGTTTTGTAACAAATGTACTTCATAACTGTTTCTATTTTATTACCTTTCTTTTATTTTAATACATTCTTAGAAGTGTGCGGTATTGCAGCGCAGCATCACACTCGATTCCTGTAACTCCATCGCGCTGCCTATTGCTAGAATTAGACACATTTGATCCTTGCATTATTATTATAAATTATCTATGCTTGTATAGATGAAAAATAATGAAATCAATAATAATTCATTCCGTTTTAAATTTTCATTCCAATAAATGTTTGTGATGGGTCTAAATATAATATAAAGATATATAATTTTTGTTTGCAGCCCGCAGGATTATAATGTTTTTCCGAAGTGGCCCGCAAGGTCATTTGAGTTGGCCATCCCTGTTCTAAGCCAAGATCGGATAGCGAGAATGACACTTGAGTTTACAGTTTCTTTGTATTCTTCATTACCTTTTTTGAACTTGGGAATCTCGCGTCTTTAGTCATTATGGTATATAATCCTCCACGGTTTTAAAAGCTGATTTAAATTATTTTTATTTATTTTAAAAATATATTGCTGGTTTCTGTTTGTGATATTAAAAATATAACATTAGTGTGATAAATAAGAAAAATATTTAGTATGATTAGTGAAAAAAGTTAATTGAAATTAAAATCTGGAATACAATAACTTTAAAACGATTTTGTGATTTACCGAGACGAGTAAATCCATAGCAGAATGTATGCGAGATTTTCGAAAAAAGAAACGTGAGAAAAAAAATTAAAAACTGAAGGAGTACAGCCGAAAAGAATTGCACAAAATTCAACTCCACGCAGCAGGTTTTTTTTTTTTTTTTTTTTTTTTTTTTTTTTGCAACGAACACAAATCTCTCAGAAACAAACGGCCGAACCAATTACTGCTTTACCAAATCTGTTTGTCAGTCAGGTAACTTTACGATTGTCCGCTCATAGCTTTTTTGAATGATGAGCTCAAGCTCGAAATGAACACAAACCGAAATATATCGACAGCTAACAGTGGTACTGTTATTGACGTTGTTTTTCAAAGGTTATTAAATATTTTAAAATCTCAAGTATATGTGTCAGATTTTAGTCATCATAAGTCTATTGTGTGTGTCTTCCCCAAATTGAACAAGAATATTTATTTTTGCTAAAAAATTACTTGACTCTTTGTGTTAATTAAATAAAATTTTCATTAAAGATAAAATTATTTAATAGAAAATTATTTCCAATCATACCCGATTAATTTTTTCCAGGATTTATCTTACTATTGCGTATTTACCAGGATAACATGTCATGTTACACGTCATATGCGACTACTGTAAGACTCGTTCCTTTTTTTTGTAACTGTATTTATATTAGAAATTCCAACACTAAAACTATTCTTCCAAAAAACTGTGTGGGTCCCAAAACCAATACTCAATATACTTTATCAGTGGCGTAGCTAGGTATCCAAAGGTCTTGGTGCAAAAAAAAGAGAGAATATTGGTGGAGTTTTATTAATTAAAAATATATTAGAGTATTATATATATATATATATACAAAGCTGGTTCACATCAGCCCTGTGTCAAGCTCTGCAGAACATAGGAAAGCAAAGCTACAAACTACTTACATGTATGCATATGAGTTTTCTTGTGAATTTAGTGATTGCCCAGGTTCGATTTGACATGTGATAGACAGGAAATGATAAAAGGAATATGCACAAACAAGAAAATACAATACAAAATTATTATAATTATTTAAAATAAAACACACGAAAAAACAGAGGAGGGGGGTCAAAATTACACCAGTCTGTTGCAGATACCAGATTGTGAAACATTGAAAATAGCTTATTATGAATCATATTGTTATAAAAAATAAAATGACCAAGAAGAAATAGCTTCCTGTGTAGTTTTTTTAGATGTATGGTAAGACATTTCATGGAACTTGATGTTTATTTTCAAGTAAAGATTAGAAAAATGAAAAAATTGAAAAATAATATAAACTTTTTAATAAGTAAAATTAGCAACGCTATACACAAACAAAGGAAAGAATTTAGGGGAATTCCTTACAAGTTTGAAATTACTTTCAACGGAGTTGCCATGATTACAGCTATGTAACAATCTTTTATATTTATACCTCAATTATGGGAGACATTATCGCAAGCTCGACTTGCTTGGTGGTCAAGGCGTGAGGGTCCCCTGAGCTCAAGGGCCCCTGTGCACGGCACTACCTAGCCCATTGGTAGTTACGCCACTGTACTTTATTAAATTTATATAAGATTTTTTTTTGTTACATGTCTTAAACCGTTTTTAAATAAAATTATTGAACTGAATCGGAAATAAAGAACTGACCTGAAATATTTCAGGAAAGAGAATAATTTAAATCACATTACACTATTCATTCCATTAATTTTATAAATTTCTCTTGTCATTAAACTGTTTAAAAAAGGATTTTGATGCAATTTAGTATTGAAGAATATCACAGAAAATTGTTTTGAATGTATAGAAATATATATATATATATAAAGGTTTTTGCCTTAACTAAAACTTATATTTTTATAAAATTCAAATGAAAAACTGATGTTCCTCAAAACAGAAACGAAACAGCGGAAAAAAAGCAGTTTCTTTGTACAACTAGAATGTCGGGCACAGTTTTCATGTAATTGAAAACTGCCATGGGGTGGGCAGTAAAAGAGGGGTCAGTTGTCATATAAATAGTCTTCAGTTGGTTGTAAACTGGACCCTCCAAGAACAAAAATAGAAGGCGAAAGAGAGGGGGGGGGGTTCCTGTCTCGAGCTCCCTTTGCACTTAGAATCCCTCTCTCAACTGTTGTAGAAGAGGCTTGTATGATTCTGTGACGTCATTTTCTTTCATCATGACATCTATCAGAACATAATCATCAGAAAATGGGATCAAGTAAATGGAAATTTGGAAAAATAATAGCTTGAAAAAAATGTTTATTTCAAAGTCAAGAAAATATTGAAAATTAAGAAAAAAAGGCATATAATTATCTTTTATGAAGGAATTATTTACCTCCGATCATTAAGACCAGTACTCATGAGTACTTGGCCTTTCTTTTAGGAACGCCCATTCCCCCCTCCCAGAAGAGGGCGCTTTCATCGTTTTAGAGTTGGAATTTCTGTCTACGGGACCCTTAAGTGGCCACAATGGGATGTAATTTACAGTTTGTATCAGTACTGCCATCAGATGCTGCTGCAAAAGGACCTTGTTTCATGTTCTGAAGCATATACTCTTTCCGACTAGAAGCTAGTTCACTAATCTCAGCAGATATTTTAATCCTCCAACAGCAGTACTGTTCGCCAATATCAGACTTAGAAAATTTTTTCCAAGAAGAGGACCGGTATGATCAGATGCAGTCAAAGGTTTATTACCTTTCTACAAAAAAGATACAATATTTCACCCTTGACCACATTTGATTGGACATTGTCCTTGAAAAAAATCAACCTTTTGAGTGATCGGAATAACAGTACATAGCAACCAGTATGTATAACACATGACAAGTTTCCATTTTCAAAACAGCACTAAATCACACAAAGACTTTTTCTTGTTAACATAACAAAATAAAACAAATTTAAGGGAGAGTATGCTTTTGCTTTTTAAAAATTAATTTGTTCTTAAGATTATATAAACCAGATATACTGTATAAATCTAATTAAAAAATAAATACCTAACAAATTTTGCATTTCATGCTGTTTTAACTAAAACAAAGTTTAATTACATTATCTTGTCCAGGACTTGTAAGAGAATAACTTCGACTGCCTCCATGAGAAGTAAAAGAATCATCAAATGCATTCTACACATTAAAAAAAGGTTGTCAATAGAAATATAACACATTTACATGGAAATGAGTTTTAACACACATTTAAAAGAACAAATTATCAATACTCTTTATAAAAAGAAATTTACAAGATAATATGCAAAACATTTTGGATAATGGACACTATAATCTGCACTTATAAGCAACAAATAAGTTTTAACCCATGTTTTATTTGATCATATTTCCAGTAATATGGACTTATTTAACAAAGGTTTAAAATAAATTTTTTAAAAGTGTTAACTTTTGTTACTTTTATCAAAAACTACCTCCATTACCAAAGTCTACACTACACTTATCTCTTTTTTCATTAAGTTAGAAGATTTGTCAGTCAATTTTTAGTAAAGCTAACAAATAGAAACAAAGTAAAACTTACGTTTGTCTTTTTCTGAAATGCATGAAATGGTTGACGAAGCTTAGACATTATGATACGAGCTGATCGTCTTCCAATAGCATTTAGACTGGAAGTATCTTCATCTTTCTGGGGGGGGGGGGGAGGAAACAACAAAATTATAATACTAAACAATGGATAAACATGAATTTTTTTTCAAGGATAAAATACAATAAACTTACAGTTTCATTAGAAACAATATCTGGAAATTCAAGTCCTGGAGGAAGATCTTTAGGTTCAACATTATTAACCCAGCTTGACACAAGATTATACAATTGCTGATGTCTTTGCTCTTGACATATAATTTCATTAAGCTCCTTCCGCAATATCCCAATAGCACGTCGTTTCACAGAAAGCCTAGGAAATTTCAGTAATAATAAATACAATAGATAAATCTAGATATTCTTCTCATAAGTGAAACAATACAAATAAGAAATATATTACATGTTTTCAGTTTCCAAAGTTTTACGCAGAGATTTCATTTCATTTTCACACTGTCCAATTTCTAATTCTTTTTCTTTAATTAAAGTTTGACATTCCACAAGTTTCTCTTTTAAATTCTGCAATCTAAAAAATATTGATAAAGACATTTTATTACAGTGCTAAAAAATTTAACTCATCATAAAAATAGATGAGGAAATATTTTTAAAATGGAATGCTTACTTTTCTTTTAATGCATCATATGTCATATCATCTAATGCTAGTTGATTTGGTTTCAAAGGACCATTATAATCATGTAAAAGACTTACATCAAATTTGAAATCAACAGGTTGAAGAGGACGAGATCTAGAAACATTATTATGTTTAGCTTTGGAAATCATATATTAATAATCAATCATATATTAATTAATTTTGTAGTAAATGTACCTGTGTTTGTCAGTGAAATCTTTATATTCATCTTCTCCTGCAACTGATTCAATGCTTTTTTTCATTTTAATGTTTAAAGACCGAAAAGTATCATTTGAAAAATCTGTGTAAGTAGAAAACTGCAGCATCAAAATTTTCCTAAAAAAGATCGAATTGTTACTCAGAAATGGAAAATGTTTATTTACATTACACACAATTTTTTTCATTTTAATGTTTAAAGACCGAAAAGTATCATTTGAGAAATCTGTGTAAGTAGAAAACTGTAGCATCAAAATTTTCCTAAAAAAGATCGAATTGTTACTCAGAAATGGAAAATGTTTATTTACATTACACACAATTTTTTATATAATAATGGGATCTATATTTCTGAAAACTATAATCTTTGGATGGAATCTAATAGTTACTATATTATGATATGCAAAGTTAATATTTTATAAAGTATAGGTATTAAGAAATTCATCTAACCATCTATCAACTGTTTCTTGAAGTACAGTTTGATGATACTCCAGGAGTGATGGCAAAAGAGTATTCCGCAGATGTTTCTCATATTCTTTTCCTTCATGCACAAGAATGACATAATCATTGTGCAATCTATGGAGTTTGTTCGTAATTTTAATGTAACGCTCTTTAGCTTCTTCCAGTTTTTTGCCTCCTTTACCTAATTTAGATAAATTATAGACATGAAAACACACACACAAACAAATAAATAAATAATAAAGCCAAGCTTAATAAAATAATTTGAAATAAGAACTTTGATAATTTAAGTTTCAATTTATTATCTATTCTTCAATAATTTTTTTAAAAAAAGCTGCATCTATATACTTGATTGCTCAGATACACATAATCCGAATTGCCTAGTATTGGGATTATTTTACAATTTTGCTTAAAAATATACTTTAATATAAATTCCAAAAACAAAAATATCCCTTCTTAAAATCCTCCTTAATTCTTTAAAAAGAGTCAGTTTCTTCAGTAAAAAAGTTATACATGAAATTTAAAAGTAACAGTTAAAAGTTAAAACTAAAAATACCATGAAATGTAAAAAATTCTAGAAAAATTTATTGATTTCAATGTTGCAATTTTAATTTTGTCAGATTTTACCTTTCTGAAAAATAACACATTATCATGCTTTGCTTTATGCATTTTTCATACATCTATCAGTAAATTTCTCAAGAGTATCTTATGCTACATTTTTAATAATAAAAAATTCAAATATTTGACTACAAGAAAACTATTAATTTCTTATTACAACAAATATCAAAATTAAATTACAAGTCAATAAAGTACAATCTATGAGTATACAATAGCAAAATTAAATTATAAGCCAATAAAGTACAATCTATGGAGGATACAATAGCCTCTTTTCTGTTCCACACCCCACAAAACCCAATCAATTTATAATGGAAATAGTTACTAGAGAATTGTATTTAATTTCTTCGAAATCCTTTTAAAATATTTTTTTTCAGCTTTATGAACAATTTAAGTTACTTATTTTAAGATAAACAAAATTTATGAATACACTTTTAAAAAATAACGATTTTAAGTTAATTATAGTAAACTTTTTAACTTTGTAAGAATATCAAAATCATAATTTTTGCAATATAAAAAAAAAATTTAAAAATATAGTTAAAATAATTATTGAAACCACCTTTTTCATATTAATAGGAATCAATACATAACTTAATATCTCTATATCAATGAAAAACAATTTTAAATAAAAAGTTGTACTGAGCGAGTGTTCGGGTTTATGGCACAAGAGCAGGATTCTGTTACAAAATGCACCATGATAAAAGAACATAATTTTTTTTAATTTAGTGGGAAGGGGGGGGGGGGCTAGTTTTTCCACCAAGTCAAATAAGGTTAAAATAGAAAAATGCAAAATTGAAATAAGATATTTAATATTGATTTAAAATTCTTAACCAGCCATCAGCAAGAAATATAAATTGTGAAAGTAAAAGAAAAACAATTACTTTTTGCTGTTTTGAACTTGTGTTGGTGTTATCAAGTGCGGATGTTCAATATTTTTCAATGGAATATTCGGTAAAACCAATTCAATCCTCGTTCGAGGAATCGTGTATAAGTATACTTTTCCACGGTTTGCGTGGTGTCCTTTTTAGTTCCATTTTTGCTTCATTTATTTTTTTTAGTAATTTTTCCCCTTGTACAAGTTTTTGAATTTTGTTTCAAATCCTGTATTGTAGTAGATACAGAGGGAGGTTAAATACTGAAGTTGGATAGGGAAACAGATATGATTGATGAAAATGATTCAATAGAAGGGTGAACATATTATTGGTGATAGAAAGTATGGGATTAGATGTAGGAATAGGTGGCTTAGGCTCTGGTACTGTAGCTGCTATTGAAGAGGTGTGCTTGGGTTGAAGATGTGATAACAGCAGGAGTGGATAGTGATACATTTGGTTTCGGGAGCGAGGGAAGCGGTTGAAGTAAATTTAAAGGTGGACATTTTATTTTTGTCATATTTTCATCTGTCTGTGAAGTAGCGGATATTGTTGAAGATTTAGCAGCCTGGGCGTATGATCATGACATCTGAGTGACTATTAATTGGCTTCCAAGATATATATTTGTTGGTTTTAATTTTTTGTATGTTTTTTTCTTTCCATTTTGGGCATAATTTAGAATCTAATGGATGGGGCAGTGAACAGTTAATACATTTAGGCTCTAGATTGCAGTCAGTGAAAGAATGTCCAACAGACACACATCTAGGGGGAAGGAAGTTTGAGAATATCTGAACCTTTGACACTTGAAACAGCGCAGAGGATTCGGAATGTATAAGCGAATCTTGTAGTTTAAGTATTCGGCTTTAATTATAGTAGGTAGTTTAGATCTACTAAAAGTTAAAATCAAATGTTTTGTTGAAATAACTGAAGCATCTTTTTTTTATTATTATTCTAACCTGAAACACACACTGATCAGAAAATCCATAAAGGATTTCTGCTTCAGGGTGGTCAACAGATCAGATTCTGAAATTATGCCTCTGCAGGAATTGAGTTTTGTGTGGAGTTATCGTTAGCAGAGAAACGAGAAAAGATTTGGCAAGTAGGAAGGACTTTGTTTGCAGGGTACAAGTTGCTTCGACAAGTTGATCATCGCACCTTAAGCATTTTACAGATTTAGGTTCACCACCTATTCCTATTAGAGCTTTATTAATTGCAAATGGCGATTTTGTTAACATACCATTGTTTGGTAAAGATACAAGTAAAAATCTGGAGTGTGCAGCAATTTTATCAACATTAAAGATGGGTAAAACGAGGCCTTTACCCGGGAACAGCTGATTTGGATCCATAAGCGTGAAACAACTTTATCCTGGTATGCCTCCACCCACCACGGAGGTAGTGTGCCGGTCATCTGGCAAAAACCAGGCACGGCATGTTACGTGGAGTACTACAGTATCAAGCCGAGGATCCAATGGGTAAACTCAACACACCTTACCTACAGCAGTATCTCTCCGGGGACACCGAAGAGACTTATCACCAGTGGATTGACAGAATTGGGCTCACTCTTGCCTCGCATCTACAGGGAAGCGTGGGCCAAAGTGCAAGGTATTCTCAGGACACCATTTTTCTCCTTAAGGGATGCCACACACAACAAAAACGAGGGTTGGCAAACCAGCGCTTTTAGTCAAAAACAAATAAAGCAATAAAATCAAAATATTTAAAGAAACTGAAGGAAAACCAAACCAACACAAAATGTAAACCAAAATATATTAATAATGAATTGTAAGTTTTCAAATAAAAACAAAAATTAAATAATTGTATCCACATACAAGTACAAAATATTTGTCTGTGGTCTAGAAGGGAAAAGAAAAAAAAGGATGAATTGAATGACAAGAAGGAGGGTCGAAAATGGAGAAGGATCACTAGGGGACCCTGGGGTCATGACACCCATTTTTACCAGACAGTAAACACCTTGGAAAAAGGAAAAGATTGCTAGGGCACCTCAGGATTGTGACACCCATACAAAAGCTGTACTGAATATTATATATTAAATTTAATGGTTTGTATTGAATAAGTTTACCCCCCCCCCTGTTTTGTTGCTTAACTATCCTGTAAAATTAAATTAATAAAGAGCAATGCAAAATACATTTTATCAACTCAAAGAGGCAAAAGTTTAGAATTTTTTTAATAATAAATGGGATGGAATTTTATGTCATTAAAATAAGCTAAACATAAGAGTATTTATGTAAGTCTCAATGCATATCTTGACATTAGTTCACATACAAGTAAATAGTGAAATCATCAGAATAACTGAAAATAAAGAGCAATTAATAACAAATATGAAATACTTATATTTGCAAAGCATACTTTATATCCAAGACTATCTTAGTAAAAATATAGTACAACAAAAAACGTTTCACACCATGTAATTTTTGAAAAAGTTGTAAATAGAGAAAAAAAATTAAGTACAATCATCAACAAAATTTTAAGGCCACACAATTTTGTACTACATTTCAACGTGTAATCAGAGAAAGAGATTGCACATGCAAACCATGTAATGACAACATAAGAAAAATAGGTGCCTCAGAGATTAGCACATAATTTTTTCTATTTTTATTTCTTTTGAATAAATGAAAAGTTTTCATAGTAAGATTAATTTGTATGCAGCTAATTTTAATCATTTACTCTAATATAATTTTTTATTGCAATCAAATTATTTCAATTACTTTTGTGTTACATTTATCAACAAAAATTTTGTGACCACAAATTTTGTATATGACTTTAGATCACATTTTAGAGATGGACAAAATACATAAAATTAAAGGGCTGGAGAATTCAATCACATTTTATAAGACAGAAGTTAAATAAACATTTAAATGTACATTTGTCTTTTCAAACATAAAATTTAATGAATATAGTTAAAAATCAGCATTCAGCAGATTGTCCTTTTCATGCAATATTCAATACATACAGTCTTGGGTTTTCCAGAAATGCAAATTTCAAAAAATTTAAAATTTAGATATGACTAACATATAAAATTATTTTTTCTGATAACTTACACAGCTGAAATTTATTCTACAGTTACACACAGTAAATTCATAATAGATAATGTGCATGAACAAATACATAAATAATTAACAATAAAAGTTACAGCAACAAACTAAATATTTCTTCCGCAAACTTCAGGGGAAAAAAGATTCATTCAACTTCTGCACTTACCTCATAACTTAAATAGCAGCATGCAAAATTACATAATTAAAAATTAATATTACATTGTTAAAAGGAAATTACATTGATTAAAATAAAATTAGCCAGAACAGTAGAAGGAAGGCAAATACATTTTTTTAATGCAGAGCAGATAGCCATAAAAAAATACACCAATCTAAAATTATGAAGGATAACACATCTACTGATGAATAAAATATCCCATCACAGAACGTATTACTTAAAAAATGGTTTTAAAGCAATTTATAGTTAATTTAATTAAAATTGTTTTCAAATAAAAAACTTTAGGAAACTAATAATTAAATATGATATACTCTTAATTTTAATTTACATTATAACATAAAATTCGAGACTTCTGCTTATCATCTTTACCATCATGGTATGTTTCTTAAAAATAAAGTGCATAATATATTCACACAGTTTAGTTAATGAGCTAAACTAAAAATTATTTTTACGATAATTGCCCACACTTAAACAGGAGCTAAAAGTATTTTACAGATAGCAGTATTTTTGTAATTTTCTTTTCAAAGGAATTAAAATTTTTATAAGTCATGGTAAAGTTTACAAATAATTATTTGTAACGCTAATCCAACAAAATTTTGATTAACAATTCATACCAAAGAAATATACATTATTATTGAGTCTGTGTATAAGTAGGTTAGTTTTTTTCCCATTTGAAAATTCTTTTCCTAATTCATTATATATTTTTTTCCCACAATTTTTGAAACCCATTCCTTACTCAATATATATAGTTTAAGTATATGCTCATAATAAACTCTTTTCCCCAACAAGTTTGAGACCCGATGTTTTTTTTAACATATTTGTTATGTGATAAAAGTAATTTATTAAATATCATATGAAAACATAAGAACTTATAAGATTTATAATGAATGGAACATTATATCAACTTTTTTCTGAAATTGGGATCTTGCTCAAGCCAACCTTTAAATCATTGCTTATTCAATACAATTTTGTAACTAAAAAGTACAATATTTAGTATAACATGAGAAAGTAATAACATAATATGGATTTTACACCTGTTGCAACAACAAGCATATATTTGGCTTTCATTTTAACACATCAATAACGCTCCATTCAAAAATTGAAGTAAACCCATTATGATGGCATTTTACACAATAAAAAAAGTATTCTTACTTCTATATATATATGGTTTTCAATATAAAAAGGCATGTTTAACTATTTATGAAATTTACCAAGCATTCTTGAACATAATACAGATAAGGAAAAGAAGATTTAACCAAATAAGTAATACTTAATGCAACATTTAATTTTAAATAGATTTTAAAGGCATAGTAACCACTTTTCCCTCTGTACCACTTTTATTTCATTATGATACATTGAAAAAAAAAAAACTTTTATGATTGTAAATAAAACCAGGCAAACATTTCCCTCAACTCCAACAGATTTATAAGCAGAGAAATTTTAACTTTAAGTGAAACACAATGAACAAGACATATTTAAAATAATTGTGCTTTTGAAGTAATTAGGGAATAAAATTACCTTTAACATACTGATCTTCATACTTAGCTTTCGAAACTCTCCACAACTCTAAAGTTTTTTCATATAGATTCCTAGTTTTATTTACAGCATCTTGTAACTTGAATAAATGAAAAAAGCATATTAAAATAATGAATCTTAAATTAAGGCAATGTGGTATTAAGACAATTATTTTTAACAAATTTACAAGATTCATAAGACTTATGCCTAATGACATACGAGAATATAGATAACCAAGATTTATCTTTTAAAATTTTTTAACAGAAATGATATAAAAGAAAACATTTTTTGAAAGACTCAACTATAAAACTTGTCACAAAATTAAATATTGGACTATGATAAACAATTCTATTATTCATTTCACTTAATGAATAACTTCAACAAACTTTCTCTTAATATTCAAATACTTAGAAATAGAGAAATCATCTGCATGAATGTAAATTTGGATATTTCATTTTTAAAGCCTCAAACACTGAAAAAAATACGAAATGATAATAAATACAACATAAAATAGAGAATAAAAGATTAAACGTATTTATTTTGGAATTGCTTTACAGGCATGTGTACAAGCATTTCATCAGCATTTTCAATTCTTGTTTGAAATTTTAGCAAAGCATTATAAAAAACATTAATTTAAGGACATCCCTTTTATTAATATACATAAAGAGATACTTGAGTAATGCATTTTTATTCAAAATATAAATAAACAGTTTTTTTTATTAGGAAGCCCAATCCCATTACATTATACATTGAAAATTAAGCCTAATAAATATGACAAACACATAGATGTATTCACACACAAATTAGGATTTCAACTTCTAACAGAGCAAGCATTTAAACTGAATATAATTCTCTAAACATTTCATATTGCTAGAGTATTACGATTTTTGTAATATTCGGGGAAATCATAATTTAAATATATCAGTCACATATTCAGTAAATCATTTTCAATAAGTTATGTGTATTCTGGACTTCTATAAACAAGATCGATATACAAATTTGGTAGGTATCACAAATAAAGTTTTTAATAATGTTATGCAATGGTATTAATTTTTTTAAAACAGTATATTGGGATTAGTAAGCAAATGAAGAAAAATTAAATTTTTTTATTAATGCAAGGTTGTACCTAAGACAATTTATGTACCTTCAGTTTTCTGAATCACAGCTACTTGCAATTAAAGAAATGAATTGAAAATTCTTCATTAAAAATAATTAAGCCTTCATATCTTAACTGTTCTTAATTATAAAAAAACACACCTGCAATTACTTAAAAAAACAGATACTAATAACATAAATGTTAGGTCTCTAGGAACTAGTAATTATTAAAAGCATGAGTTTTGCACTCTATTTCTTTCAAGTTTTCAGACAACAGATTAAAACATTTGATAAACCACCACACATTTCATACTGTTCATTTCGAGATAAAAAGTTATATTGTACTGAAAATGCAATTAATTTTCTACAAAACACTTCAATAATGCAACATTTTTAATCAATAACCATTTATTGAAGTTTTTTTGCATTTCAATAACTCATATCTATTCTACACAAACTTTTTTAAAATTAAATTTTATGATTATTTAATATTAATGAAAAATTGAATAAATGTTTCAGCTAAAATGTGAAATTAAAAAAAAAAGTTATTAAAGAATAAATCTCTTAAATTGTGAAAGTACAATGTACAGCAACTTATATGAATATTAACAAACAATATTAAAAGAATGAAAAACAAATAAATTTAATACATATAAGCTTTTGAATCAATATTGAAGGGGAAAAAATCATGTAATCATGTATGCATATATATTTTAATTAGAAAGTTGCACACAGAGCAGTCATTTCAAATTTTCAACAATTCAAAATATTGAAATCAATAAAAGAGCAAAAAGTCACTTGGAGCTTATATTTTATTTTCAAATAATGATTCAAATAAATCATAACCTAAATTTATATACAAGAATAATAAAATATACTAATTGGCTGAATATTGCAACATTCTTACATTTGTCAAACACTTAAGACTCCAAATTCAAAAATTAATCTTTATTTAATGAATTATATAAAGAGGATTAAGCACAAGAACATTAGGTTTCATTACGAGTATTAAATAATCTGACAAAAGTATATATCAAAAGTTATTAGCATCCTTACCCTTAATAGCTCACCATGAATTCTATTATGTTCATCAGTGTAAAGTTTACGTAACGCTCTTTTTTCTAAAATTAAAGCATTCATTTCATCAATTGTATGAGAAGCAAGGTAATCTGCATTTTGTTTCACAAGTCGACTCATCGCTTCAGTTTCTTCAGCAATTACACTCCAAGCCTTGAAACAAATAAACTTATCTTTAAAAAAGACTATGATATACCTCTATCAAGAAATACAATTTTTTTTCCCTTAAATTTTTACTGCACATTATAAGCACTCCAACGAGTTTTTAAACTTATCAAAGTCTGAAAATATTAGGAAAAAAATTAAGACTTATTTTTATTGGACATGGAACAGTGTAATTTCAGTGAGCACACCCAAAAGTACTTTTCAATTAAGATTTCATTCTATGAGAACATTTCTTATCATAGTAAAAATAACATAATTTAAGAATATGCGAGTACTATCAAAGCATGTATTATTTATTTATTGACAGTTTAGTATTGTATTCCAAAACAGTATTTATGATATGAAGGGGAAAAAATACCTACACAAACATGCAAATTTTAGCATATGCTTATTTCAATTACTTATTATTTTACTTGGAAATTTAAAGATAAATATTTGCAGCATTTTAAATAGATGAATTGAAATTTATCAATAAAAACACTTTAAAAAAACTGATAGCTTATTTTAAAAAAACAATTATCCACAACTTTTCAGTTATCCAAGTGTATGTAATAAATCACAAGATATTGTTACTGAACAGACTAAACAATGCAAACCATAGCTATTAATGTAATTTTCCACATAGTTTTGAAAGCCAGTTCAATGATATTTTCTGTTCTGTCATTTCTTGTTGAATATAAATTCTAGAAATTGTAAAAAAAAATTGGGATTTTCCTGCAATAGTGAAAGAATCTGGTGGATTGTTTCAAAGGAAAAGGTATTTCCCTTAAACTTGCCACAACTATCATGATATAAAAACATACTAAAAAAACGAGATTGATGGCTAAATTTCATAAATGTTTTTTTATAATTTTATTATTACTTATTAGAGTTAATCACAACAGCAAATAGTTTCAATTTGAATATTTTGTATGTTATTGCCAAATGTTTAATTTAACAGCACTAATAAATATTTTTTAAAACCTATAGCCTATATATTTTTAAAAACTATCAAGTCACAGATATTAGATTCCAGAATTTTAATTTATTAATTAAAAAAAAGGAATATTAAAAACCAGGAATGCTAATGAAGTTACAGCTATTAAAATTTAATATAAAATTCTTATAATTTTCATCATGTTAAAAAAATGTTACAACAGAATAATAAGGCCAAAATTGAAAAGATAAAAAATTTACCCGTGCAACCATGCTTCCTTTTAATTCACTTTGATCTATTTTTAAAGTCTGGATACACACGGAGTTCAGAGCAATTGCATATTCTCGATCACATTTTACTCGTAAAGACATGCATCGCTTCATATTTTCAAGAAGTCGCAACTCTGCATCTTGAAGAGACATCAAAGCCTCATGAGAATTTTTACCTTGAAGATCAGTTGCAAAACCCATGCTGAAAGTTCTAAAATTATACATAAAACAGCGTTAAGCTTTTGAAAAAAAAAAACATTAAAATTCCATATTTGTTTCACATTTTTTTTTATCTTTTAGAATATATTTTAGATGCATACAAGAAAAATATCAATGTAATTAATATATTGATAAAAACTAGGGACTTTTCATTTGTCTTAAACTAAAAAATATTTTGTAACTAAATGGCAAAACTGAGATTTAATTCTGTAAATTTGACTAAGAATTTTAAGAAAAATTAATAAAAATAATTTTCAGTTAAAAGTCCTCCTCATTAAAGGTAAAGCAAAATAAATGAAAATAAGATATCTTAATACAAAGTATTATATAAAAACTTTAATATGTAGGGATGTCAACAAGTTTTATAATTATTACTAAAAAATTACTCACATATCTGGATAATTTATTCTGCATAATTGACCATTATGTACTATTGTATATTATAGAGTTAATGATGAATTGTTAAGTCATAGATTGAAAGAAAAAAAAACAGTATGGAGAAGATGGAGGCCTTGCAATGTGATTAAATTCTTTCATTTGAAAGATTAGTGTCCAGCTAATCCATAATTAAATGACAGTTGTTTATGGAAATTTAAATCCTTCATATGACACTGTTGTGAGGCAGAAAAGGAATATTCAAACTGATCACAAGATAATCCACGATGCTACTACAGTAAAGAAAGTGGATAATTTTATTCCATTGGACTGAAGCGAAGCCTTACAAATTATCCTGAATCACACTGACCTTAGCTAAAACAGAGTATGTATGAAGAACTGAGCATGTCAAAGTGTACATACACTGGGTTTGACACGATTATCGATAAAAAAAAAAAAAAAAATCAGGGAAAAGTTAAATTTTTTACAGCAAGATGAAGAGTACTTTTTTTAAAGTCATCTGGTAAATATAGACGAATCTTGAATTTATGTACATGACCTGAAGATCAACAAGGAGCAGAAACACAGCAATTCAATAGACTAGAGTGAAAGAAAACCACAAGGTCATTACGTTTTTTTTTAGAGTATAGTGGAGTCATATGAACAGACTCTACATGGAAAAGTAAATAACTGCTTAGAAGTGCACATTGCCAAATAAATTGTGTGATGAAGAAACAACATGGTATAATCATCTAAGTTGTCTGTCTTCTTGCCGATAGAGCACCTATTCGCCAATCTTGAAGTGCAGTTGAGGAATCAAATCGAAATGGTTATGAAATATTCCTTTACCAACCCTTTTCTTCCGATCTTGCCCCAAGTAACTTTCTCTTAAAGGCAGAATTAAAAAATCCATTGGATTCTGGATATTTGATAACACAAATAATGTCATTCAAGAGGTGGATCAATAGCTTTTGATACAATATGCTGCATACTAAAATGATGGTTTTTGAAAGTCAAGAAACACTGGATAAATGTGTATATCTCTGGATGGTAACTATGTAGAGAAGTTTCACACAAGAATAACATAAATTAAGTTTCTATTTTGATTATTTTTAACAGTAATTAAAATTTTATGCCCCATACCCCCTGTAATTCTTAACATATCTAAACACAGTTTACAGAATAGGGTTTTTATTCAGATACAAAGTATATGTTGATTGAAATGTAAAAATGAAAAATTATGAAAATAAATCAGAATTATTTTAAATGAACCTGTTACCTTAAAAATTATTCTAATAATTCATTTTAGAGAAGAACTTCATAAAAGCAGATGACGCCTCAACTTCTATGATCTAAAATAAAAAAAGCTCTCATTACTTACAAAAAAAAGTAATAAATTAGTATATGCACAATAAAAATTAAATTATTTTTTTGTATACTTTTCCTTTACTGCAACACTAGGGAAACGAACATAAGCCCACTAAAGATGACTGCCAACAGCACCAAATATTGAGATTCATGATTGATTTTTCAATTTTCATTCATTTTAAATATAAACTGACTAGTATTGTGGATTACACAATTCAGCAATAGTACTCAAACCTGTTTAAATGCACTTATGTGTGTAATTTTTCTTACATAGTACATTAACAAGTCTATGAAATGCATATCATGAATAAAATTTTTTTAAAAGTATTTAAAAAAAAAAACCAGATGGCTGTTAAAATAACATTCAAATTAATGATTCCAGCCTGATGTTAACATGCTTGGTGCAATACTCCCCAAGAGGATTAGCGCGTCATATATATACACACAAGGTGTGGCTATTACATAATGAGACTGATGCTATAAATTTTTTTTATTTTGATTTCATACATATTTACTTTTTTCCTTCAATATACACCTCTCCTGTATCCCGACAATGGACTACGTGAATCTTCCATTATTTGAAACAGTCCTGGAAGTCTTGTATCGTGTTACGAAGTGAAAAGGTTCCACAGATATCATAAATTAGATTTTAAAAAATCAGCTACCTCTTTTGAGGGGAAAGAAGACTGCTTGCAGACTGCAACCAATGCCTGTCTATGACATTTAAAAAGAAAATTCTAATTACCTTAATTTATTGGAACATAACATGAAACATACTTGTGTACAGCCAAATAATTTTGTACTTTTGAATTCACAATAAAATTATAAATAGAAATAAACTTTTAATTCCCTATTTTTTTTAGAAGATATATACATATTTAGTATATTAAACATGTTTGAAAATTATACATGAAAGGATAAAGGAATGCATCAAGTCAATGTATACAAATTAAATAATATTTTTAATGAAATTCCTCAAAGCAGGAAATGTTTCTTTTGGAACATACACTAAACAACATTGCATGTTTTGCACATTCAACAAGTCTTATGAGATTTTTCTACTATGCTGCATAAAGCCCAACTACCAGGTTTGAATTTTATTGCAATATGTTCAACATTTTGGAATCACATTTTCTTCCAAACTTCATCAAAAAGAACCATTGCTTCAGAAATGTTCAGCTCACAACAAGGCATTTGGAGTATAATTATATTTTAAAAAGTCTGGTCAAGAATCAAATTAATTCAATAAAAATAAAATATTGAGAAAAGCATAAAAAATATTTTAGTGTTATTTGATGTATGAGAGCTACCTGCCAAATTGCTGCTTATGTTTGCCAAGATAGGAGATAACATTACAATATATGCTAACCTTGATAGTTTCTGTCATGTAGTTGCCATGGGAATGACATACTTTCATTTATTATTATTGTTTTTTCCCCACTGTAACCCAATTAATTTCAGACAATTTTAATTTGATTTCTTCAAAATTGTAACTATCCATTGCAATCATTCTTCGATCTAGCTGCTTCAGTCTTTTGTTGTATTTTGTGCAATTTTCGAATACAAATATTTCCAATATCATTAATGAGTACCAGGATAATTTTTTAAAAACACATGAGGGCTGTGCTTTTAACTAATACTCACACACACAATTCAAGCATTTCTACTTTATTTTATTTTTAAATAATGCATTTTCAAATGCTCCTTGTTTGATGAAATTCAAAGGAACTTGTAGTTTACAAGTTATCGGCAATTATTAATTGATATTCATTATTAATTTTAATATATATTATACACTTGCTTTATTTATAATATAATAACTAAAAATATAATTATGTAATACAATTATTATTTCTATAACTATATATATATTATATGATTATTATTATTATATATATTACAAAATATAATTATTATTATATTTATATTATTTATTGATTGATATTGGATATTTTCAATCAGTTCCTATATTCTTTATTTGAAATATATTTCAATACATTTTAAGAGTGCTTTAAAATTATTTTCCTGATGATTTATTACTGCTAGGATGCCATTTTGGATTTCATATCACTTAATATAACAAGTGTTTGCTTGGTGCAATTAAGGAATCGCCTCCAAAAAGCACTTGGCGCAATTAAGGAGTCTCCCAGTACAGCGCTTGGCGCATAGCACTCGTATATCAAATTATAGTTCCAATATTTTTAAAAAAAAAACTAGATAAATCTAATATAAAAAAAGCAAAGGAAAAGAGCTCAAGTGCAACTGCTGTGACAGCACAACACAGTATAATTAATCTAGCTTCCTGAAGCAAATTCCTATCCTTTTCCTCAAATATCTTATCTAAGAAATTATAGGCCTTTTTCACCCCCCCCCCCTTCAGCTGTTCCTTACTACCACATGGTAAGGTTGCAAACTGAGCCATCTGTCTTACACCAGTGTTGCATCTGAGTTTCCGCCGAGATTTTACAAAGTGAATAGAGTAGGTGCAATTTTAGTGCTCAAATCGAAGTGGTTGCATAGTGCAACCAGTAAATATAAGTGCTAAAAAATGCTTTTTGCAAGTTTCTTCAGAAAAAATGATTTATATAAAATAATTGAGAACTGTAAATATAATAAAATGTGAAATATTTAAATTTTTTTGAATATTTTATTGAAAAAAAGTAAGGACACATAATAGACTCAAAAAACATTAGTTCAAAGGCCATTTTTTTTTAATTCTAAAAATCGAAAACCAAGTGATGCTGCCATGTTGTTGATTTATAGAACCAACTTTACTTTATGGTCCTTGAACAGGAAACCACACAAAATTTTCCAAGTGTGGATGCACCTTGCAACCAGTGCTTCTGAAGGAGTTAAAGAACTTTGATTATGTGAATCTACTATAAGAGCCATAAAAAATATGCAAGTGAAATATATGAATCTAGTAATTGAGCTCCAAATGAAAATTCAACAAAGGAATCTCATTCAAGAAATATAAATAGACAAGGTACTTGTATTTTGATCCAAGAATTAACTCAAAAAAAAAATACAAATCCCCATAAATGGAGAATTGATTAAAGAGATATGCTGGGGAAGACCAATTTCTAGCTATATTATACGAGATTCTGATTAACATATTTTCAATGTGGGACTTTTTTTTGTGGTCCCTATTTACCCCATGGTTTTTTTTCTTTTAAACCTATAGCAAACACAATATTTTTATATAACTACTAATGAAGTTCTAGAATATATAATTTTTTAAGTGTTCTCATTTATGTTGGTCCTATCCCCTACACAAAAACAGGTTTGAGTGTATCAATGAAGAAGTTCTTGTCAAACTATTTCAAGAAACAGTAATCAATCATAGATAAAGACTTTGTTCCCAAAATACATCAACATCAAGTTTAGTTTTTGTTCAAACTAAGCACCTATATAGTGTTGTCAAAAGCATTCATGTTGAGGGGGAACAGAAATAAAACATGGTTTGAAGTTTCATGAATTTTTGCCTCAATGTCATTAGATTCATTTGATTGTGGTATCAGGAATTATGATTAAGACTTTTGTGGAATACAAATGCAAAACTATTGTAACATTACAGTAGATATTAATAGCTACAAAATAAATGCATTTACTAATTTCTCTTATATGTCTCACAAAAATTCAAATGAATTTTGTTCTTTTTTACTCTTGATAAAACTACTTTACTAATAAATATTTTTGAACTCATTTTACTGTTTGTATTCTTATTCTTGGCAGCAAAAGGTGCCATGTTAAGAGTACCATTATTTTTACATGTCAATTAAAAGCCAATTGATATTGTTCACAACTACCTTTATTTATCAAGAAATTTTAAACTGTAGAACAAAGATTCCCAAACTTTTTTGCCACATAGACCCCTTGACAGGTTTTTTGGTTTGGGGTAGACGCCTACTTACCTAATATTAAATTCATTAATTTAAATGAGTTTTTGACAGCAGGTATAGAGCTACTTTCTTTAAAATTTTAACTGCAGTGAAGTATAGTGTTTAAAACTTAAAGAAAACTCCTGTTAATTAAATTAAAATTTAATTAATATATAAAATAACTGAGCAACAAACAAATAATTTAGGGGGAGGAATGAATCTGGGGATGCAATAACAAATTTTCAACATTTGACATAATCTCTTGTCAGGTTTAACCGTAAGGTTCTCCTTAGTTAATTGTGTGTCCAGTCTTTTTTTTTTTTTTAGTTTTAGAAATTGGCAAGCGCATTGTAACTCCTTCTCAATCAGAAAAATAATTAAAAACTTTTTCACAATATTCCATAATTCGAGATAAATAACAGGTATGTTTTTTAAAGCCAAAACTGTTCTGACACCCGTTTCTAAATTTTACTTTAAGATCTCCACTACTGCCTTTCCTGATCAGTTCCTCTTGTAATATGGCATTTTTTTTCAATGGGACCATATGAGTTCATTTGCCTACTGTGTTATTACAATAGTCGAAATGATCTCAAACCTAATTCCAAAATCTAAAAAAAGAGAATTTAAATGTTGAACATAAGTTAAAACATCTTTTTCCTAGTAGATTGTCTGTGACAATTGAGAAACTGGGGAAATTTGCACCATCCATTATTATACTTCTTTAGCTTAATTCTCGCAAGAAAGCCTGAAATGTGGTTCTTGTTTTAATAAAATTTATGCTGTTGAATTGTAAATGAAAATTAATCTCATTCAATTTAGGAAATAAATCTGTTAAATAGGTAAGTCTGTTTTCCCACTTATTAAATTTCCTTTTAAAATTAAAGTCACACTCTGGTTTAGTGAGAGTCACTGTTGTAGAACCTCAATTAAACCTCATGAACCCCCAAATTACCTTTCTGCTGACTTGGCCCCATTATAGGTCGTCATAGACCACTTTGGGAATCACTGCTGTAGAACCAAAATAATATTTTATGAATATACAATTAAAAAAAAGATTTAAAAAAACATTGCAATATTACTCACACCAAGTATATCAGGATCATTAAGAAAAACATCAAATGATCAGAATACAATCAAATGCTTGTAATCCAAATGCACTGTAGTTCATTCGAAATTTTTTTTCTTCTTTCGGTAAAAAATCTTAGAATAAAGGACAAGCTTAGCAACATTTTTAAAGAATATAACTAATGTTTAAAAATGCAAAGTATCAAATAACAAAAAAAAGAGAGGGACATACGATAAAAACTACAAGCAAGATTCAATGCTTTTCTCTACATTTTCAAATTTACCAAATACCATAAAATCCAGCGTATAACGCACACTTTTAACACAAAAAATAAGATTGAAATTGACAGGTGCACATTATATTGCCAGGTATAAAAATGAGAGCTTTAAAAAAATGAGCATAGAAAAAAAATTAGACTTCTACATATATCGAGAAATATTGTTCCTTTAAAAGAAATGACATTTCTTATGAACTTAAAGGGTTGTATTCTTGAAGTATACTATTTTTTTCTAAAGCTTGGGATATTATCTGGAATAAATGACTTCAAAACATAAGAGCATTGTGCCCATACATTTTGGGTTTCTTTATAAAAATGGAAGGTGGGCGTTACACGGCGAATATACCTAAAAACTAAAAATTGCAGCTTGAAAGAAAAGTGCACGTTATATGCCGGATTTTACAGTACTTTAAAACTAAAAATTATTAAAAACTAAGATTACTTAATATAAACTTTGTTTTATACTGTGATCCAGAATCTTAATACGTTATTAGAGTTCATCAATTACAATTTTCAGAAAGAATAATTTAACACTTTTGAACTAGCACTTGGAAGAATAGGAATACATCTATCAGGTAATATGAATCCTCTTTTCCCAAGGACAAAAAGAAAAAGAAATCTTAATAAAACTTTATAGCTACCTTCCCTTTCATAAAAATAAGCAATCTTAGTCTAACTTAGCTAAAATGTATTGCTATCTTCCCCTTATATCACAGAACAAGACACAAACTCTGAATATATTTACAAAAAAAAGTTATAAAAGCTAAAATATTCTTGTATAATTATGACACTTAGCCTATTCATCCAATTGAATCTTTTTAATTTTAGAATACTTTATAAATGAGCCCTTTTGTATTCTATATATCCGGGGTGGGCATTAAGTCGATCATGATCGACAGGTGGACCGCTGAGACATTTTGGGGTGACCGCCTTCACATAAGATCTTAGTCGTGCATACTAAAAGAAACACAGGGGGTTAGCAAAATACTGGAAACACCTGTGAGTAAAAGCGATATTTCTGAATACACTTCGTAAGCATTAAAGTATAATAGCTACCAGATTTTTTTTTATAAATAGAAATGTATATATTCTGATAGTATTTGTTATATATATAGCTTTATTGGAGTTATGCAAGACTTGGATTTTTTTCTCAAAATTATAAAATGTTTGATCTCTCAGATTTTGAAAGATGTCAAATTGTGGGAACCCATCTAGCTGGAGCAAGTGTGACCGAAACATCCCAGTATGTAGAGGTTTCTAGAGGTACGGTGTCTGAAGTCATGACTGCTTACACACTGCAAGACAAGCTCGACAAAGCAAAATAGTGGAAAGAGAAATATGTGATAAATATTCTCTTTATCTCTCTTGAAACACAAAATTTTTTCCTATTCAAAAGGACGCAATTTTAGAAGAATAACTTTTGGAATTTAATGGACGAAGTAAAGTATCCTAATTTAAAAAAAGCTGCAATTCATTTCTTTCGCTCTACCTGCCTATCTGAATCTACATTTTCAATGACAGACATAATTAAAACAACGTATCATTTCCGTTTCACAGACGACCACTTAAAATCCATTGCAAGATTAACAGTTAGTAATTATATTCCGAGATATTCAAGATTGGTACGGATAGTATGCAGACTAAATCTTCTACTGAGACTTTAACTACGAGAACTAACTATAAATTAAAATGATTTATTTTTGATGTATCTTGAATTGTTTGATAATAAATGCATCATTTGATATTAAATTCGTGGGTATAAGTATTATGTTTCTATTTTGCGTTTTACTTAAAACAGTTTTAAAAGTGTAAGTTTTTTAACTGTAGATTTGTAGGTAAGTACATATTCTGTTTTTATTATTGTTATAATATAAATATTGTTGAGCCTTTTTTTTTTGTTGCTTATCACACCTACGCCACAGAGTGGACCGCAACACCTTGAAAAAATTAGAAGTAGACCGTATCATGTAAAAGTTTGCCCATCCCTGCTATATATTAATATAAAAATTAATGGTACTTATATATTATTACAACAATCAACTCACCAATTATTAATAACTCACCTATTTTGAAACCCCAATTTCCTACGTGTCATACACACTGAATTGGCAACCAAGTGCTTTGTTTCATACAATGTCGACAATAGGTTGTGATAATATGTAAGTACTAAATTAATATAGCATAATATTACAGAAGATGAAGTATGTAACATTTATTAAAAAATAATGAAGATTCAAGCAGAAATGAATAACATTATAGAACACATTGCTCTCTAAAGATATTAAAGTTAGAATGCAGTATTAACGCTGCAGCATTTTTTTTAAACAAAAAAAATCGTGCAGTTCGCATTAATTTCAGGGATTAACGTCCCAAAATGCCCATTATCCTCTTCATTTTTAGTCTATTAAAAAGTTCCACAGTTAAAACTAGTAATTTAAAGTGTCAACTAATAAAAGTGTTACAAAATCATTAATTTTTGGTTAGTACCAATTTTTTAAAATTCATTTTCACACAAACACACATTCCTATATCTAATTTTTTAACATATCTAAATGATAGCTTAAGTTAAGTAATGCATGTAATGAAAAAATTTACAGTAGTTTTTTTTAAATAGAAGCAATATTTTCAGTAGGTGAATAATATGCTTTTACAGACTGAAACAGACAAAAATATTCAAGAAACAGTTCAATTCATTATGAAAAACGTTTAAAATAAATATATCCTTCATTAAAATTTTTAAATTTTGTTGATTATCATGAACATGAAACCAAATATTGAAAGTAAAGGTACTTACATACTATCCCAACCTATTGGCGACATTATATGAAACTAAGCACGTGATTACCAATTCAGGGTATACGATACATGCTAAATTGGAGTTCCAACTTGGCGAGTAATCTTGAATGTTAGCGATTGTTGGGATAATACGCAAGTACCAAAGTAAAATTATATGGATTTATGCCTTGGACTACATGAAGCTACCCATAGAAATATGAGGCAATTTTAATTGCATATCCTACAATAGTTTGAATACCAATTCAATAATGTTTCATACTCCATTTGTAAATGATTCAGCTAAAAGTTTTCGGCAGAGAGAAATAAATTAACGCTTTAATACAACAAAAGATTTATACTAATCAGCAATACATTATAAGAAAATTATGATTAATAAATTTATGTTTAGTCAACAATAAAACTAACTACATAAAGGTTATAAAATAAACTAGCTGTTACCCGCCCGCTTCGCTGGGTATTTCATGATGTTTTATACATTTTTGTTGGTTATATATATGTATAAATTTTTGATATTTAAGTCCTAGCATTAAGAATTTGATTGTATTGAAAAATATGCACCCCTTACGTTCCTCAACGCCAGATGGGGGTCGATTTTCACGAAACGCATTTTGTGGCGTATCTCTATTCTATGAGAGGAATCTGCTTGCCAAATTTCAACACTGCGTCTAATAGTTTAAAAATCGGAATAATTATTTATATCTCCCCTTAACCCCCTGCAACACCCCTTGGGGGTCATTTTTCCCCAAACCCATTTTGTAGTGGATATTTACTCCATGAAAGAAACATGTCTACCAATTTTCAAGCAGGTTGGTCAAGTAGTTTAAAAACGAAAACATTTATCTATTACGTCCTTAACCCACTCCCCCCGCAACGCCACTTGGGGGGGGGTTACTTTCCCAAAAACCATCTTGTATCTGATCTCTACTCTACCAAAGGAATCTATTTATCAAATTTACAGACTGTTCGTCTAATATTTTAAAAATGGAAATAATTATCTATTTCGCCCCCTAAGCCCGCAATGTCACTTGGGGGTCGATTTTCACCAAACTCATTTTGTAGCGGTTCTTTACTCTATGAAAGGAATCTGCTTACCCAATTTCAAGATTGTGCGCTTAGTAGTTTAAAAATGGAAACAATTATAACACTCCTCAACCCCCCGTAATGCCCCTTGCGTATCGAATTCCGCAAAAAATCCGTTCTTAGTGGATCTTTACTCCATGAAAGGAACATGTTTACCAAATTTCAAGTCTGTAGGTTGAATAGTTCCGGAGATATCGTGATTAGTCAGTCAGTCAGTGAGTGAGTCGCCTATCTCCTTTATATATAGATAATTATTTATATCTCCCTTTATTTATATCCCCCTGCAACACCCCTTGGGGGTCAATTTTCCCAAAACCCATTTTGTAACGGATATTTTTCTCCATGAAAGAAACATGCCTACCAATTTTCAAGCTGGTAGGTCAAGTAGTTTAAAAACGAAAATATTTATCACTCACGCCCCTTAATCCCCTGCAATGCCACTTGGGGGGCTATTTTCCCAAAACCCATCTTGTAGCTTATATCTACTCTATGAAAGGAATATATTTATCAAATATAAAGACTTTGCGTCTCATAGCTTAAAATTGGAAATAATTATCTATAACGGCCCCTAAGCCCCTGCAACGCCACTTGGGGTTTAATTTCCACCTAACTCATTTTGAGGGATCTCTACTCTATAAAAGGAATCAGTTAACCTAATTTCAAGATTGTACGTCGAGTAGTTTAAAAATGGATACAATTACTTATAATGCCCCTTAACCCCCCGTAACGCCCCTTACGATTCGAATTTCGCAAAATCCGTTCTTAGCTGATGTCTACTCCATTAAAGGAACATGTCTACCAAATTTCAAATCTGCAGGGTGAATAGTTCCGGAGATATTGTGATTAGTCAGTGAGTGAGTCGCTTTTCTCCTTTATATATATAGATTACACAAGAAACTCAAAACTTTCATTTCATACAAAAGAAAATAAATTCATATTAAAAGTATCCATCATAAATTAATACATTTTCATATTTCTAGATTAAAATATCATTAATCATAAAATATTTAACAAACAGTTGAAAACATATCAATGTTATTGCAAAGTTGAAAATTGCTGATTTATTTAAAATATAACAATCAATACCCAACTCAAAAGATTAAAAATTGTAAAAAAAGTCCTCAGTTAATAGATAAATTTAGTTAACCAATCATTGAAGTTCAAATATCTTCTAAGAATTTCAAACTTACAACCCATATCACACACACACACAAAATTGAACCAATTTTTTTCACAAGAGTTATTACAAACATGATTATTTTTTGACCCTGTTATAGATAATACATCATACTCAGGAGGTAACTATTGTCTAAGAACTTTTCAGCATGAAAACTATTTTTCCCCTCTTTAAACCGATAAATATTCTAAAAAGTGGATGTAAAAGTGTATCAACATTTTTATCAAAATGCAACACTAAATTAGCAATCGTTATTACAATTTGATGAGAAATCTTTAAAACAATGTAGCCTTTCTCGAATATCTATAGGCGTTTATTACTTGCATTTATAAAATCTACAACATAAATAAACACAACAAATAAAACATACCTTTGAAATATAACATATCTAATTTTGTCACTCAAAACAATGTCCTTGGTATTAAAGCAACTGCATGAAACACATAATTTTTCAAGATCATTTTGCTGTGTTTTAATTAATATAAGTATACATCACATAAGGTGTCTATTCGTTTAATTAAATAATTAACATCGTGGGGAAACTGTTTCCATTCTTTTAAAACAATTTGGAAGAATTGTGTCGGTCACCACAGCTCCAAAAAACTAATAATTGAAATTTATAATTATTTAAGAAAAATAACTGATGTTGGCAAAATAAAATTGATTGGTCATTTCAGTCAGTAAAGAAATTGAATTGATTGAAATGAAAAGAAAAACATGAGCGGAATACTCTTTTCCACTGAAAGAGGACGGTTTCACGGGAGCCCGTAACGATTAATTTAATCGTTATTGAATAATATAATTGACGGATAAAATTTCAGTAGTCTGAGAAAAGGGAGGGGGGGAATATCGCCAACTTCATTGCCTGGACTGCAAGCATTGAAACCAAGGAAAATACTTACAGATAAAAACATTGACGGATGCTGTATAATTTTGAATATTAATTTAAATTCATCTCAAAAACAATAAATCTAGAGATGAAGCCTTTCCATAACACGTTTGTTTTTGTTCTTAAATTGTCAGATTTGTCTAGGGATTTCCTGAATTGATTTTTGTAAATGAAATAAAAAAAAAATGAAAATGTAAAATTTTCCATATTATTATGTAAGATTTATTTAAGCAAAAGCTCTACTGTTTTTCTTCGGAATACGTTTCAAACAGCTCTACTTCTGAATAAAATCAATTGCAATTTTTATATTCTTCCATAAGACTAGTAGAGCTTGCCTTAGACCACGATATTGTTCGCCCGATGAAAATCCAGAAAGGAGAGATAATAATGATGAAAATGTTGAGAACAAGTATTAATATAATATTAAAATTGTAAAATTTAACAATTAAATATTATAATTCATTATTATTAAATACCTCATTAACAAATCTCACCGCTCGAATTTCATATTCGAACCTAACAACACGAGCATTACAGCAAGAATAATTTTTGTAGTTTCAATTAAGCCAACGATGAACTTTATACTTCAATGATGAACTTTTCAAAAAGAGGCCAGAAATATAAAAGTACCCCACCTAGTTTGCAAATTATAGACATCGGTGCCTCCAGCAAAATCGAGCATTGCACATCTAGCCTTAAGGGCTCCTTTTATCTGTCAGTATCGCCCATGACGGGACCAAATCAGACAGTACCATGGGCCCAGATGTCTAATCTGACATTTTGTTCAAAATTATCCCCATAGAAGTTTGGGGATGAAAACAAGACCCTAATTTCTTGTAGGGCAGCAAGAATAGCTATACAGTATAACATATGAGCAGGTATTACAGTCGGTCGAAAAAATAGTCGAGCACCGTGACCCTTTCCAAAAATGATTGAAAATGGAAAACGACCTTTTTGGAAAGGGCTCTTTTGGTCAGAATCGTGTCCCCTATGGTGTGTTTATCGAAAATTTTTTTCAAATTCCTCTGAAAAAAATATGTTGGATGGGGCGCGAGAAAAAATAAAAGTTTCATCCTAGACGAAGGATGAAAATGGAGGGGGTGAGCCACAAATGAAATGGAGACTTGTCACGCTGGGTGAAAGCAACGACCCATGTAATGGAGGTAGGTCAGGGAGGGTAAATGAAAGGGAGACAAGTCAAGCTGGGGGAAAGCAGCGACCTATGAAGTGTAGGCATTACAACGTTGGTATGTCGAGAAAAGACAGAGAATCATTCCAATAGGGGTGTTGTTAGAACATTGGAGGCGAGCCATCTCACGACGTTGCCATCTTGGCGTGTCTCATCTGGTGCGAACCATCGTCTACGTGAGTCAACCCAAATCGTCGTGTGACAAGGGTCCTGACAATTTAAGCAATCTGCAACACGCGTCTCATTTTCACATCAATCGACCCTTGCACCCGCATAGTATTGCGTTTCTCTGTACCCTCTTTCCAGGGGGAATAGAAAAATTACTGTGGGAGCAACTTGGAAATAAAAATGTATCCAGTTGGGAAAAGGCTGCCAAGCGTGTACGGGACCCATGGTATAATGTAAGATGGGGGGTACCGATCCATGTGACGGGCTGGAAATTTTTAAATTGTGTGATTCCCTTGTATCCGCGCTACGAGGAAACGGAGGAATGCACACCTCTGCATTTGAATCTATACGATAATAAAATAGTGTATGTCGAGGAGGGAAATCAGGGAGCCGAGTATTCCTTTCAACGCATGAGAGACGAAGTGTATATGTTGTCTCGTAAACAACAAAATATGATGAATGAAGTCAAGAAAACAAAACAAGCATGTGCCATGGACCACAAGCTGATATTAAGGTCAAAGATGGATGAAATGCAAGTGAAAAACGACCAAAAGCTCAACGAGATGAAAACGAGAAACGACCTCATGGAAAGGGAAAGAGATTTGATTCAAAGGGAAAACGACGTGTTGAAAAAGGAACTTGACGTGGTGAAAACAAAAGAAAATGAGTTGAACGCTAAAGTACAAAACATGTCAGTTGAAAATAAAATATTGAAAGATTTGTTGCAAAGAAAAAGAGTGGACAGAATCTCTTCCAATACATGGCGTTGGAAAAACAATAGTGTAAAAAGGTTGGTTCGACCTCGTTCATCCATCTCTCAACTTTCGAGTTTACTAGCAAACCTTTGAAACTAAATCATGTAAGCTTCTCTAAAAAAAAACAAAAAAAAAAAAAAACAAATTTTTTTTAGAGAGATTGGTTGTCAATATTATTTGCTTCTGAAAGATATTTCAAACTTGCCTCACATTCTTTTTTTGGCTTCAACGATATTTTATTTTATTAGCCTTCCATTGTGAATCTTACACAATGTTCCAGGCACAGTCTCAAAAAATGTGTCAACCTTCCATTGTGAATCTTACACACAATGTTCCAGCCACAGTCTGAATCAATGTGTCAGAGTTTTTTTTTTCTTGTCGTTTCCAAACCCCCCCCCCCCAAATGGAAGAATGATTCCTGGTCCCGAGCTATGCTCCTTTCCAGCAAACATTCTCCCATGGCTGTTCCAAACCATAAATTAGTATAATATATGGAATGTCACCATGATTTGCTTTTCATCTTTCACACTTAATTGGTCTTACATCTTGCACAATGTTCTAAAAATTGTGTCAGTTTTTTTTCGGGTCGTTTCCAACCTTGACTCTGAGAGTAGCCCAAAAAAATGGGACATGAATGACTGGTCCCGAGCTATGCTCCTTTCCAGTCATTCATCTCCCATTTTTCTGGGGAATCCCTGTCCCCCTGCTCTACGAGGCTGCTCGTATGGGGTTGGGCGCCCTGCAGAGAGGACAGGTATTCCTCACCTCCAGGTGTTGCAGTAAACACCGCATGTGAAAGGCATGGCCACAATGCGTCTTTTCTGGCCAATGCATCGGACTCAGACGGATGGAACACGTCTCGGGTATTTGGAAGACGCTTTCGGGCCATTTGAGTGCAAAACAGCCATCCAAGACGGCTTGAGCCAAGAGAATCCAAGGGGCCAACAGTTGAGGTCCATGTCGCCTCCAGGCCTTGTACGCCAATCGGTATAACTTGGGAAGGGCCAAGACCGTCCACAGAGCTTTCAGAAAGGCCCCCTTGCCTTGGGCCGCCTGCTGTTCGAGGTAATCACTGTAAAGTTCGGAAGGTTCAGAAGAGGTGAGACATTCGAAGGTGGGCAGGTCGTCGATGGGCTAGGGATGGGGAAACACTTTCCGTAAAAGGTCTCCCAGGTCCACGGGGGAAAGAGCAATGACGTCGGACGGAGTGAGAGTCTGTAACTGGGCTCGAAACTGCATCATAAAAGTAATGTACTCGGCCAGGTAGACTTGAAAGGCTTTGTCAGACTCCATTGTCTCGTATGAGGCAAAAAGGCGTCCGAATCGTGCTTTTGAGAGAAGAGCGACGCACAGAAATTGCTTTTGGATTGGCTAGACAGGAGGAAGATCCTGTGAGGGTCATGTCCGTTCTTTCAAAATGGATGGCATCATCTCCGGTCCCGCCGGAAGCCAAGCAGGGGCACCTTTCAAGGTGGCAGAAAGAGTAGGATCCACGGGGCCCTGTCTCCAACATTGACAGTGAGCTCGTGTCAAACATTCGAGCGAGTGTAAAGACCCGTCCCGTACGACGACATGATTGAAGCGTTTCACGATAAAATAGTGTTCGGGGGCGTCAAAGACATTAAAACAATGGCAAGTGTCGGGTCCTTCCGTGCAGGCATCTGCACTATAGACACAATCGGAAAGATGGAATCCATGCTCGCTCAAGACCACCTGGACGGGAATGGGAAAGTGGGTCGCGAGTTGTTGAAATTTCACAATACCCACTAAACGTTGCAAGCGTCGTCTATAAGACGACCAGCGTGAGACGTTGTCTCGCAAACCTGGGAGAATGTTTTTTTCCAATTCACCCAGGAGAGAATCGAGCGAGGTCATCATGAAGAGAATAAGAAATGTTGACAACAGAGCAAACCAAATGAAAGCTCGAGTGGAAGGCTCAACCTTTTTAAACACTCTCCAATCTTTCAAAAAAAAAAATGTTTTTTATTTTTTTAAAATTTTTTTAGAGATTATTTGTAAACTTTATTTGCATCTGATAGATGTTTTAAACTTTATTTTTGCTTCTGAAAGATATTTCAAATTTTATGTGCGTCTGACAAATATTTCAAACTTTGTTTGCGTCTGAAAGATATTTCAAATTTTGTTTGCGTCTGAAAGATATTTCAAACTTTGTTTGCGTCTGACAGATATTTCAAACTTTGTTTGCGTATGAAAGATATTTCAAATTTTATGTGCTTCTGACAAATCTTTTAAACTTTATTTGCTTCCGACAGAGGGTTTGGGAAACCCACTCTGGATCACGTCATACATCCTTTGCCAACGTTTACTATTTTCGTCCGTCCAATGCATAGCCCGGGGTAAATAGTGTTGTCCAATCTCTAAAATTTGTTTCAATCGTGCTTCGGTGGGTTCGCCGTGCATCTCTCTCTCTCTCACTCGTTCTTGAAACACCATCGATTCCTAAAAAGGGGAATCAGACAATCATGAGGGGGCTCTTCTCCCCGAGAACACACTAAACAATCTTGTTCACAATAGCATGCATCCGTAACAACAGACATGGTCGGACACGATAGATTGAAAAGAAACAAAATTTCAAAGCACCCTACACTAGACGAGTAAATGAAATGAAGGGGTGGTAGAAAGCTTTTAAACTTTTAAAGAGCACGGAGTTGTAATACACGCAGCACTCGAAGAGAACAACTCTAGCTAGACAAGAAATAAATTTATCCTTAAAAAAAAAAAAAAAAAAAAAAATTTTTTTTTTTAGAGACAGAGAATGTTTAAGAGCAAACACTTTGCAGATTACATTTAAGAGCAAACACTTTGCAGATTACATTTCAGAGCAAATTATTTGCAGCTTCTCTTTTCAACATGACCGACACGGACGATGTGTTGAGCCTGTTATCCACCCCTGGTTCCCCTTTGCCCTCCATGGCTTCTTCTTCACACCCTGAGTCTTCTCATGAGCCCCCAAAACTAAACTCTCCCCAAGACCGTCGATGACGACGTCGTTTCTCCTCGTCTCGACGATGCCCTCCTTATGCTTATCGATTTCCCCAGCACCACACTCAAGTCTTTTTCCATACGCACGTCTGGCCGTGTTGTGTCTCCGAGACCATGGTTTCACGCTCACCAACGGGGTCGTCTCGTATGCTTCGGATCGCGTCGGGGCGCATGAAGTGTTCAACTCTTTACATTATCTCAATGTCGGCACCCTCTGTGTGACCGACTCTCGTTCCAAGCAAGACTTTAAAGACATTCAAGCAAAATGGAGCGCTTTCAGTCCTTTCAAACGCATCCCCGTCATGCTCTTGAAATCCCTTGCACGAGCGAATGTCCCTTTGCCACCAGACGCAATGTCAACGTTGGATTGCGTGCAAGCATGTGTGCCATTCTCCCATCAACCTCTCAACCCATTTTTCACTCGCATCCGCCTGAAAAACGTATAAAAGGAGGACGTGTGTCGACGCTTCTCGTCAGTTTGCAGCATGGATGCCTTCCAGAGCACCTCTCCTCCACCGTGGTGCCCGTGACGCTGCCCGAGAAACCCGATGCGTTGGAATATGCCGCTCAACAGGGCCAGGTGCGAGCGGGCATCCTCTACCAGGAGCCTCACGCCAAACGCGTGTTTACCTTATT
>BMAO01016971.1:45000-101248 GCA_019973975.1 Trichonephila clavata | reverse complement strand
TTTTAATTTGCACTAATTTCATTTCTGCTTGTTAGTACAAATCTTGATTTTTAATGTTTCCACTCATAATTTGTTTTAAATTTTGATATAGCTCTGAATTTTTTTTTATACATATTTTATGGATAAAATTAATCTATGAATTTCATACATTTTGCACTTTTTGCCAAAGACCATTGGTTTCACATTGTAGCTTTGTCATTATGTTCTAAATACTCATACAGGCATAGCATATCACTACATGTGTTATGCTAAATTTTGTAGATAGTCATTTCGAAAACTATATAATTATGAACAACCTTTGTAAAAATTTTACTCTAATGAGAACTTTCAAAATTCCTTTCAGAACCAGCTATCTATAAATTCTGCAGTAAATAATTTAGATGACTCGCATATCCTAACATGTAATTTATTTGAAACAACACTGTTTGAAAGGCATTTTCACTCACATTTTGTAACTCAAAGACATGATTTGATAAAAAAAAACACACTTAAAACACACTTTCCTATATTTACAATGTATATTACACTAAAACATAATCTGTTCTGCACAAATAAGGATGGAGTTGACTATAATATGGATTAGATAGTGTTTATAAAAAAAAAATTTCACTTATATTCTTGTTTATTTTTTATGTATATATGTATGTGTACAATTTCCAGAATAAATATTTCAGCAATATGATTTTGGTTTGTTTTATTTTTCTTGTTAACAGTGAATAATTGAAAAAAGGTATTGAAAATAAAATTCTGTACAGCAAGTAAAATTGCTAAATTATGATTCTATTGGTCCTTATGATGTTATTTTTTTCTTCTGAATGGGTGCTGAAAACTTCTCTAAAAGCTCTTTCCATTAGGTTAAAAACTAAATGTGTTTTGTTAATGCAAAAATGTACTGTTAGAGTTGTTTTTACATTCTTCTAAGGACTAAAATTTTTAAGTATTTTAATTAAAAAAAACATTAACTTAAAAACTATTATATTTGTTTTCTTTGGTGATAGGAAAGTGTAAAATCAGTTGCTTTAACAAAAAACGAGCTTAGTTGTAATATAGCAATGCATTTTCTTTATTTCCATGTGGATAGGTTTCTATTTAAACAAAACAATTGATATAAAGAGTACTTACACACCTGGGCCTAATGAGTGTTACTTTAGTCAAAAGGTTTTTTTCTTCAGGTTACATAATATGTAAAAAAGCTATTTCTTTCTGGCATTGTTTTGAAATTTTTACTTAGAAAAATCTGTTATTTATCATAATGTTTCCTATATATTTCTAATAACTTATTATTGAAGGGCTGAATTTTTTTAAATAAAAGTTCATTTTCTGCTTGTATATGATTTTAAGGAAACAATATAATGCTTCTAGAGAAACATAAATATAAATAATGAATCAAATTGCTTCTGGAACTAGTTCAAAATGCATACACATTTGTTAAACGATAACATCGAATTTATTTTTGCAGTTTTCAAAGATTTATATTTGCGGTATAAGTTCGAAGACATGCAGTTTGTGATCAAATAATAGTTGCATTTTTTTTTTCGAAAAGTAATATTTTTGTTGATATTTGCGTATTGTCGCCACCGTATTGGCGACATTATATAAAACGAAGTACATGGTTGCTAATTCAGCGCGTAGGACACATGCGAAATCGTTACTGCCAATTTGGAAAGTTATCTTTAACTTAGGCACTTTCGCGATAATATGCGAGTACCTTTTTGTTACACACAATAAATGTAAAATGAATTTTAATTTCGAAGTTAAGTGTAAAAATTTCATGAAATGAAAATAAAATAATACGTAAGATGTAGAAAGTGAAAATTTACAACTCAGGTATCACATTTTTAAATCCCTTAAGATTTGGGTTAATAAATAATTTTCTGTTAAAAATTCATATTAGATACAACAGTACCGAAAATAAATGCTATACATACTCATTTTATTGTTTTAACTCATATTTGATACATTAACAAATTCAAATATGAGTGCATTATATACTCATATCGATCTTTCATTCTCAAAAATTTGATCCCGTAACAGGTTCAAAAATGAGAATGTACTTGTGTCTCAATATGAGAATATGCGATTCTCAGATTTGAGTAAGCGTGCATCGGAGCTATTTTGAGAATGTGAAGTATTCAAAAGTGAGCTGTTTTCTCTCAGTTTTGAACATCGTTTCTCGCAGTGCATTGATTCTAAGAGACTTTGGATATGTTCTTGGGGTACAGCAGACCAAGCAGCTTCCACACGTTGCCAAAGTTGATCCGGTGTGGCAGCTGGGGGTGTAATCTGGGTCAATCGTTGAGCAACCATGGACCACATGTTTTCTATCGGCGAAAGATCCGGAGAGCGAGCCGGCCAGGGAAGCAATTCAATCTGGTGATTGACGAAGAACCTTTGGACAATGCGTGCCACGTTTAGTCGCGCATTATCCTGTTGAAATATGGCTGTGGCCAAGCCCTGAAGGTAAGAAAGGACAACTGGCTCCAACACCTCGGAGATGTAGCGCTGGCTGTTTAAAGTACCGGTAATGCGTACTAGAGGAGTGCGAGAGTGATATCCAATACCATCCCATACCATAATACCCAGTGCAGGATCAGTGTGGCAGTGCATAACGCAGCTGTTCAGCATCCTCTCTCCACGGTGTCTCCAGACTCAAATCCGACCATCGTGGTGTTGCAGACAGATGCATAACTCGTCAGTAAAGACAACTTCATTCCATTCTGCCGCCCACATCCTTCTTTCATCGCACCATTGGCGGCGGAGACGTCTGTGGTTCTGCGTCAAAGGTACAACAAGCAATGGACATCTTGCAGACAGACCACTCTGCTGTAAGCGGCGTCGAAATGTACGCGCGGACACTGAATGATGCGTTACAGACTCAATGTGCTGTGCTATGGTTCGTGATGTGACTGAGCGATCCGTCACTGCCAGGCGCACAATTTGCCTGTCCTCACCTGAAGTGGTGCACTGATGTGGATGCGATCGACCACGTCGGTCCGTCGTACCCTCCTGCATCCAACGGTCACATATCCGCATTACAGTTGTTTGGTTTCGTCCAACACGACTACCGATTTCCCTGAATGATAATCCACAATCTCGGTAGGCCACTATCCTTCCTCTGTCGAACTCGGATACTTGATCAAAAGCTAATCGCTGTTTTCTACCAGACATAACTGATCGTTTTTTGCCGAACTTGAAATCGTCTAAATCTCCAAGCCTTAAATAGCGCTTTGAGGTGGCGCCACAGGCGTGCGTGATGTGTGTCTGCGCTGAAATTCTAATCATTTGCATATCTCACCTCCGCTAATGCATGTTTTAAATTTCATGTTATTTGCGTGCTTCCTTCAGGGTGTTGCATTTACGGTGGCCAGCAGTGTATTTGCGAACTGAAAATATTTTTCAAATGAGGGAAGATTTTTTACTAGATATGTAGACTCAAAAGCGGAAAGCACAGTACATGCACAATTTTCTCTCTTCAAACAATTAAATCTCTCCGGCAATAACATTCAATAATTTACAAAATAGCTGTAAATTTATCGTTAAGAGTTATCCTTTCAGATTTTTTCATAATTCCATAATTCTTAAGATGTTTGTCAAATAAGGTACACTACAAATTTAAAAACTTCCATCCTCTCAAAAATTGACAAATTTCAGGAGTAATGCAGAGTGCCACTGAGAATTGTACCGAGTGCAACCTGTGGCACCCGTGGCATAGGTTGCTGACCCCTGCTTTACATTTTAAGGGGTCTAAGGGGTGTTAAAAATTTTTTTTTTCGAATTTTCGAAAAAAATATATCTTGTTCTTCATTTTTTTCTGAACATTTTGATACTAACCACGTGACAATACTCTAAAAACTTCGAAAGTTATTCAAAAAATTGCAAACAGCAATTTAGTCATAACTTTTAAATGGACACATGCCACGCCCATTTATTTTTAAATTCATGCATACCATTTATTTTTTTGTTTTTAATAAGCCTCATGAAATATTTTAAGCGTTTGAGTTGATCAGAAGGAAGCCTGCAACTCAACACATTCATTCTGCTGTGTTTTGATTCTCTTGTGTTTACTTTAGTACACGTTTTTTTAAAACGCTTATCTAAAGCGAAGATTTTTGTTGTTTTATTTTGAAAAAATCGTTGGGCAATGTGCCCCAGGAAAAGATTAAAAGGAAATAAATATTTAAAGGTAAGTGACTCACATGTTACAGATATTAAACATACGAAGAAGTGTGTAGAAATGAAAAGTACAAGTAAGTGTGCCGAAATGAAAAATGCTTCTAGTAAAAAACTTTCAGGAATTCTGACTTCATTAAAGTCAAATCTTGTTAAGGTAAGTGAAAACTTCAAAGAATATCGTATTTTTTTATTTTATTTAAACCTTTAGCTCTATTTTGTCAGTATCATGCTGTTTAAAATGTCATAAACCATTAACAATTAATGAAAAATCCACTCGTGGTTTATGTTCGAATTTTGAAATACATTGTAAAAAATGTGGGAGCATTTGTACTTTTTCAAGCTGTGAAAACATTGGGAATAAAAATAATGCTCCAGAAATTAACAGAAGATCTATTTTAGCAATGGGATGCATAGGTCAAGGTTTAGAGTCATTAAAAACCTTTTGTTCTGTAATGAGTCTTCCTAATCCTGTTGAACAAAAATCATATGATGTTATTAATAATAAACTTTCACTTGTTATGAAGGAAGTCGCCGAAGAAAGCATGAACAGGGCAGCTGTCGAAGAAAATTCTTCGTTACCTGATAACATTTTAACGGTAAGTGGTGATGGGACCTGGAAGACGAGAGGACATTCATCGTTGATTGGAGTATGTACTCTAATAGGGAGCGAAACAGGTAAGGTTTTGGATCGGGAAGTGTTGTCCTCATTTTGTAAATGAAGCGACAGTTATAAAGGGGTAAAGTTTGGTATCAAGTACAATAAATTGCAAAGAGGGCATAAGATTTCATGTAGAAAAAATTATTCTGGCTCTGCTGGTAAGATGGAGGTTGACGGGATGTTGAGGATTTTTAATCGATCAGAAAAGCTTCACGACCTGAAATATTCGAACTACATAGTAGATGGCGACACAAAAACATTCAATGCCCTTTCTGAAAACAATCCATACGGCTATGACCATCTTATTCAGAAAATAGAATGTGTAGGCCATGTGCAAAAGAGAATGGGTACAAGACTTAGGAAGCTTAAATTAGTATATGGTAAGAAGAAATTATCTGATGGTAAAACTATAGGCGGTAAAGGTAGGTTAAATGATAGTTTAATTGATAAGCTTGCGCATTACTATGGTAATGCTATTCGATGCAATTCTACTAGTGTAAAGGAAATGCGGAAAGCCATTTGGGCTGTTCGGGGTCATTCTTGCAGCACCGATGATGAACCGATGCACTGATTTTGTCCTACAAATCCAAATACATAGTGTAAGTATAATGCCGCAATTAATAATAATTTACAAAATTATAAACACAAACCCTCAGTTGCGAAAGCTGTTCGAGATGTAATTAAGCCTGTATTTGCAGACTTATCTCATCTGGCACTCCTGAAGAAATGCTTAGGAGGTAAGACACAGAATCCTAATGAAAGTTTAAATTCATTAATCTGGAAGTTTTGTCCGATGACGATTGATTCTATCCTTCAGATTGCAGAGATTGCTGCAAATCTAGCAACCAGCATTTTTAATGATGGAAATCAAATACTTATTACTATTTTAGAGAAATTTGGCTTAAAAATTAACAAAAATGTTTGTGTGTTCCTGGCTGAACGTGACAATCGTCGAATCTTTACGTCAAGAAAGAGGAGCTCAACGTCATCGTTTGAATCTCGCAGAGATTAAAAAAATTAAAAAGAGTACAGAAATTGAGCTGTTTGGGCAACAGGAAGGCATATCCTATGATCCTGGAGCATTTTAGCATGTAAGTTTTAAAATTTATTTTCTCAAATTCAATTTAAAACTTTAAAGCCTTTTTTCTCAGTTTGTGTTTTTTTCACTTACGCGCATTGCGTTTCAAAAACTATCATACTTTGATGCATAAAACTTTACAGAATTATAAACTCTATCATAATCTTTAAATCCTAGCTATTTATAGTATTACATATTTGTAATTTTTTGAAAAATTTAAAAAAAAATAAATTTTTTGAAAAAAATTTTAAAAATGTACTTTTTTTATTTTTTAAAAATATTATTTTTTATTCTTTTTATATCTAATCGCTACCATCTAATAAGGATATATTTGACTTTATAAATCAACTTATTGCTAGTAATTAGAATTATTATTTCAGAAAATATCATGCGCGTCGTAAAACTTACTATTTGTTTCTTACAAAAATTTTTCTTATATTTATGTGCTTATTATTTTTAAAATTATGATTATATTTTAGACATTTTATACTTTTTTGAAGCTTTATTCCTTTATAAAAAATGTGTAAAAGAATCAAATTATTTCATTTTAACCTCAAAGAATTATTTCTAGTCGAAAATTGTTCATATTTTGTGCTCTCGAAACATTTTTAACACCCCTGAGACCCCTTAATTCTTTTAAATCATACAATTTTGTTTTCCCTAATGTGTAAGCTTATTTACTTTTCAAACCATTTCAAAAATGTGTTTCCTTATAACATTTATTTATTTATGACTTTTCTTATCACTGTAGGAATATAAACTTTCAACAATTTTGGTTTTTTCAATGATCTCAATTTTTTTTTCCCTTCCCTTACTCCGTTCAAGGATTCCATGAATATTTAAAAAAAAACGAAGATTAATTATGTGAGAAAAGTTTTCCTTTTGCCACTAAGACATTCAAAAAATAATAATTCAAGAAAACAGGACATCGACAGTCGATACCACGCTCGCAAATGAAACTGAGAATTTGTTCCAAATCTTAATAATGTAATCGATTTCATAGATGGATAGATTGATAAAATTGCGCTTCAGTTACTTTTGATGGTCCCTGTAGACCCATTATAAGAACTGTGTTTTGAATCAAACTGGAAAAAAACTTATTTCTTTACTCTTATCTAAGAATTAAAAAAAAGATACTAGAATGTTATTAGAAGAAATATTTTTTGAATCAGCTCAAGTGGAAAATAATTTTTAATAGATGTATAGGTTAACGTTTTGAGAAAATTTTCCTTCTTATGATATCTCAAAAAAACTCATTACTTTTTTAAACAACTGAAACAACTTCGCTGACTTAAAAACGGAGTAATGTATTTCTTCAAAATGTTTGAAAAACACGCTCTTAACCATACAAGATAAAAATACATTTAATGGAAACTGAACAGTGAAATGCAATCTCTTAAAAGATAATCTCGGAAAGAAAAAGGAATGTTTTGACTCGGATGTGCGTCTGAATCAACCAGGAATATTGACCGAAGAAATATTTTTAAGTAAAGCTGTAAAGTTGATGCAATTTTAGTAGTTTACTGTAATGGTTTCAACTCAACAGCCAGCCCTTTTAAAGCAACAAAGAAACATTAAAGGGAAATGGAGTATTGCACTATACTTGTTTAAAAGAGTTAGAAGGAAAGGAATACAAGAGTGAATTAATTCTAAAGCGAGTATGATTCATTTTATTATTTACAGAAGAAATTTTGAAAGTTGTAATGATGGAAAAACTGTTTATTTTAAATAAAAAGAATATTAATGCGTTTAAAAACCGATTTTTTTAAAGTAATGCAAATTTAAGGGAGGGATAGAATAAAAAATATTTTTCTTAAAAAAATGTTAACTTTAAGTGCTTCAGAATAATTAATTTATACTCTCGGCATCAGAATCGTTTTCTTTTTATTGCTTACAATTTATTCTTTTTAAATTAATGTTTTTTATAAGTCATTGATCCAAATTTGAAGTTAAATTTTATATCTGGGGGGGGGATAGTTCGACACTCAAAAAAGCCCCTGTAACGCCGGGCTATAGAGAGAAAAAAGAAGCCTGTCTGACATCGGTAAGATATGGAAGACATTTCGGAAAAAGGAATTGAACAAAGTTTTCCATCCTCTTCAATAAACACACATTAGTTATGTGACCAAATTGATCTTTAATTTAACAATCATTTTAAACATATACACACGACATCACAAAACGGAACCGACACTTAACTAATCTAACCGAGTTCTGATCTTCCGCGCAACTCGTTTGCGCAGCTCACAAAATCCTTCTTCAAATTTCCGAAGGGATTATTTAACGGCCGATCTGAAATGAGTTAAGGGATTCTTACTCTTTCCTTCAATCAAAAAGCATCCGTCTGAAACGATGCGCCTGAAAATAGACAAAAAAAATACATGGACACAATTCAGAGAGAAATAATTAAAGATTGATTTGCGCGCAGAGCCCCAGATAATATAACTCCTCGGAGACACATAAATTATAGAAAACTACATAATAGAAATTTCACAAAAAAAAAACAAGAGAATAATACATAGAGCAAATACTCTACTTGCATATTAATTAACTTTTTTTTTTACTATACTTCTAAAAAGAACCTTTAGTGAATATACATAAAAATGAAGCAAACAAAACCCTACTCAGAAATTCTAAGTCTGGAAAGTGCATCTGCATTGCCGTGAGCACTACCCCTTCTATAGGAAACTTTAACATTGTATCTTTGTAAGGCCAATGCCCATCTGGTCAATTTGGCACTGTGAGGAGCACTATTGGTAAGATATGTCAAAGGGTCATGATCGGAAATGATCTGGATTTGTGACCCAAAGATCCAAGTGTCAAATTTACGAAGCGCCTCTAACACGCTAAATGCTTCACGCTCGATCGTGGACCACTTCATTTGGGCCAAAGTCAGTTTTTTGCTAAAGAAAGCAATTGGCATTTCCTCCATATAGTCATTGTGTTGAGCTAAACAAGCGCCAATGGCAGTAGCAGAAGCATCTGTGAATAGTAGAAAGGGGCGAGACAAATCTGGTGTATGCAGAGAAGGCATTTTTACAAGTTCCTCCTTAAGTTTCATGAAAGAATCGTCAGCTGACGACTCCCAAGGAATGTCCTTCGGAATGTTCTTTTTAGTCAAGTTATAATAGTTAAGGGCAATACTAACTGTGCGAAGTTAGGGATATAATCTCGATAATAACTCGTGAGACCCAAGAAACTTCTGACTTCACTTTTTGTGGTAGGTCGACTCAGTTTCCGAATCGTTTCTACCTTTTCAGGATCAGGAGAATGTTTTCCTGAACCAACTATGTGACCTAAGAACTTGACGGATTTTCTGCCGAAGGCACACTTTTTCAGGTTCACCTTTAGCCCTACTTTTTGCAAAGACTTAAACACCTTGGTGATGTGATCGAGGTGTTTTCCCAAGTTGTCGAATAGATAGCAACATCATCGATATATAAGCGGCAGTATTTCCGATGCAAGAACAGAGCATTGTCCATGGACTTCTGAAAGGTGCTTCCAGCATTTTTCATGCCGAAAGGCATAACCTTCCATTGATAATGCCCTGAATGAGTCACAAATGCTGTCAAAGGCTTGGCCTCATCCTTCATTGGGATCTGTCAATAACCTTTCGTCAAGTCTAGTACACATAAACACATAAATTAATGTTTCATTTCTCTCTCATCACAATTGAGGAGTCATATTATAGAAATGAGGCTCTTACCTTATTTTTTTTTCCAAAAAGATTACTTCCGTTTTGTTTCGAGTGCTTTATTTTAATTCCCGTTAATTTAATATCCTCTGGTAAGATCCTACCGAATACGCCAATAAAGTTTTCCATCCTCTTCAATAAACACACATTAGTTATGTGGCCAAATTGATCTTTAATTTAACAATCATTTAAACATATACACACGACATCACAAAACGGAACGACACTTAACTAATCTAACCGAGTTCTGATCTTCCGCGCAACTCGTTTGCGCAGCTCACAAAATCCTTCTTCAAATTCCCGAAGGGATTATTTAACGGCCGATCTGAAATGAGAGTTAAGGGATTCTTACTAATTGCAATAACGTTAATTTGGAAATCATACACACACCAGGAGGTTTAGACCCTGATAAGGGAAGGGAAATTTCTATATATGGCAATATGTTATGCATTCGAATATGTCCGTGCAACGCCGGGATAAATGGAGTGGAAAGAAACCTGTCTCACAATGAAAGGAAGTGAACAAATTTCAAAAAAGGGAATTTTAATGACATAGTTATAGATATCACTCACACATCGCGCGCGTACACACACATTGAAATGCTATCGTCTTAAGGAAAACAGGAAATTCCCATGAGGATTAAGTTATTCACTCGGTAAAAGCCCATGAAACGCCGGGCTAAGAGGAGGGGAAAGAAACAAAGAAGTCAAAGCAATTTCGAAAAAGAATATTGGAAGTGCTGATTTTTTTAAAAAGAATGGAAAATGTTGAACGAGAAAGCCCGTGCAATGCCGGGCCATGCACTTACATCGTACGCGTTCACACGCACACAAAAAAGCTGGTGTCATGAAGGAAGGAGGAAATTAACATGGGAATTAAGTTATACACTCGGTAAAAGCCCATGCAACGCCGGGTCATGCGGCTAGTAATTAATTTAAAAAATGTTATGATAGGACAGGGGAGGGCAATCGTTTTGTCTCGAGGGTACATATTGTGGAAGCGGAAGATAGTGGAGGGCTGCACCTCTCTTTTTGAAAGGATTGCATTCATTAACTTTGCATCTCAGAAAAGTTAACTTAATTTGATTAATTTTTATTTTAGAAAAGAGATATACTATTTATTGATTTTTAAGGTACAATTTAAGTTAAATAAAATAGCGACAGTTTTATTCAACTTATTTATCGTGCGTACTTCATACCTATAGCTGTATTCGCATTAATTTTAGAATCAATTTAATAAGATCAATATACCATAACACACTTTTCAAAAAAAAAATTTTTTAATCAGGAGTGAGATTTCTAGTGAATTTTTCATCAGAGCCTGAAAATTTATGTCAGCCAACTTGCATCTGTATTTCTTGTTGATCTTCATGAAAGAAAAACTTTGTTCACAAATAAATATTAAACAAAATTTTGAGAACATCTGCTGTGTCTATTCGATTTTTTGACTATCTTAGGGGACCCTAAAAAAAAAAACCCCTTTGCGAACCGCATGTGGCCCGTGAACCAATATTTGCCCAACCTTGAGTTAGAATGATCAAATAGCTGAACTGAAACATTTGAGTTATTCAAAATTGATTCAGGACTAAAAGAATATATTTTCTTGATATTACTTGTGTAAGATAAGAATCAAGCCCGAGACTAAAAATCATTATTCGGTTTAAATTTATTTTTATTCCGGGAAGACGAAAATAAATTAAAATGTGCAAAATACGACAAAGAAATTCAATAATTTTAAATAATGTTTGCGCAATAAATGCTGCAAAGTAGCGGTTCTTAAATGAGGCCCGCGGACCCGGGTGTCTCCAGCGCCTTTCTAGGGTGTCCGCGAAGGTCTCGCATTTAATGTTAAGATTTCACTCTTTTACAGACTTCCTGGAAAAAGGGAAAGATGTGCTTAAAGGGAAAAAGAAGTTCTCCAAAAAAAATGTCTATACAAGTAGCAGAGGCAGTCTTAAGATTATTGAGAAACGTTTAAATCACTCAGCTATGTGTTGAGAGTCAGGGAGGGATGATTAGAATCTTGGGGGTCAGCGATGTCAGGCTGATACATAAAGGGGGGGGGGGCGATGGAAAGTTTAAGAATCGCTGCTATAGAGTATTATAAATTCAAATTACGGCAAGCAAATCAAATGTTAGTTAATTTATATTAAATCTCCATTAAAAATGTATTACAATAATAATTAATATACAATTATACACTAAAAGTATTAAAGAGTTTAAATCTTATGGGGGTGGATCATAATATCGTTTGAATTATTACGATAAATTTAAGACAAGAGATACTTAAAACATTTAAATTTATTGCAAATCTTATTAACAAAATAGAGAATTCAAAATATTAATAGTGCAGCATTGGTATAAAATTATATATTTCAAATAAATCTCTCGTATTCTTTAATAAATTTTTAAACCTTTTTAATCTGTTACGTTACTTCAGTCGCCCATCCGGTATAGTGGTTAGCGACGCTGACTGCTGTGCCGTAGGGCCTGGGTTCGAATCCCGGAGAAGGCATGGATGTTTGCCTTTGCTGCATGGAGGTACTCTAAATAGCCATCGAGCCGCAAGTCCTCTCGTGAGGGAGGTGGGAGGCTCCTGACCACTCCCAGGATGTTCTCCCACAAAATTGTGTGGAACCGAGCCAAATCGTACTGTCACCTACCTGCATGGTGCTCAAAGCTACGGCTAACGACAGGCGTACAATCTAGCTCGATGTCATGATGAATTTCGTGGGCCTCGATCTGAATACGTCAGACAGGTGGCATTAGTAACAACAACAATACGTTACTTCAAAGCAAAGCAGGACAGTATCTTTCTGCAAGATCTTACGAATTTTATTTAAAAAAAAAAGAAAGAAAAAAAAAAAGAGTACACACACAGCGTTTTTTTCAACAAGATCTTTCCGTAAAAATACATCACTTCAAAAGAAAATTTAAAACAAAAAAATTCTACAGTTGCAATGAAAAACTACTAGCTTGAATCACACAATACTTCAATTTTATAGCTGAAACTCACACAATTCTTAATCCGCACACACACACAAATGACACAATAAAACATATACTCAGTTTTTTAATCATTTTATAAAACAACAGGGGTGGCCAACCTTTTTTGGGAAGAGTGCCACCTTTTGATTAAAAAAAAATTATGCGTGTCACTTCAAACTTTTCCAACACACAAAAGAATATGAAAAGATGAAAAAATCTTTCTTACTGCTTTATTATGGAATTTTTACTCAAATAGCACATTTTTTTACGCAAGTCTAAGTAGTGGAAATTTAAAAATGATATCAATAAGACAGAAGTGCAAACTTAAATTTTGTTGTTAAAAAAAAAATGTTTTCAGTTCAATCAGTTAGGTTACGAATAAAATAAAAATGAGTAACCAGAAAAATTTTAATTCTAAATAATTATTAACAGGCAGTACTTTCTTAATGTAGTTTTAAATTTGTAGATTTCGTACTGGGCCATCTACATTAGGATTAGTTCTTGAAGATACTCACAAAATCAGGTTGTTTTTGGTGTGTGCATTAGTTCATCTTTTTTCTCCAAAATCGAGGGGGGGGGGGAAACAAAAGTGTGTTCAAAAAAGAAAATATAAAATCAATCAGCATTGGAAAAGAACAATCGCTTCCTTGTAATCTTAAATTTAAGTTATTTAAATGTCTTAAAAAGTATAGGCAAGAAAAGCTAAATCGCAAACCTTATCTTCATTCTTGAGAAGCAAACACTCACTGGGCAGTTCATTGTTTTCTTCCAAACAGAAACCTACGAATGCACATTCTTTGGAAAACCAACGCACACACAATGAAGGAGTGTTGTCTACATTATAATTTTCTATAGTAATTTAATTAAATGTATTTAAAATAAATTTTGATGTTTGTTTGATGAGACAACTACCTTTCAGTAAAACAGGGGAAAAAATATATTTATTATTATCTTTTCAAATTTTTTCATAAGTCCGCGCGTGCCACTCTTACAACTCAGCCGTGCCAAACTGTGGCACGCGTGCCGCGGGTTGGCCACACCTGTTATAAGCCGAATATATGTGCATTTGAATTTATACATAAACTTATCATTTTTATTAACTGAATTTACTTCTTTGGATTCAACATAGAAGCATTGTATAAAACCTAACCTAAAAATAATAACTGACAAGATAATAGTCCTTTTATCAAAAATATTTTATCTCTATTTTTTTAAAATCTTAAGTTTTAATTTTTTTTAACTCAATCTATACAAATTCCACCTTATTAGCCTTTTCTTTTTCTAACAAAACGCACTGAGAAGTAATGAAAAATACATGATAAAGTAACAGATATTAACAGAGGAAAGTAACTTTTAAAAATTTATAAATCATCCGGTTCTAATAACACGCCCTTTATTTGTGTGATTATATCTTTTATTTCCTTAAACGCAATCTCAGACAACGTCGACACGAACATAACGGTTACTGTAGTTTCCAAACAAGGCTCTTCAAGTTCATTATTTTGACAGGTTTCGTAATCTCTTGATAGTAATACTGTTGTTTACCCCTTATTAAGCTAATAATGGCTAAATTAGCTTACTTGGAACCTATTTATGACGGCGCTGAAGCCAGATATTTTAAGAATCGTACATCCTAAATTTTTATTAGTTGCTTAGATATTAAAAGCCACATCTCGACGAAAACATAGTGATAATAAAATTCTATTAGTGTTGTATGTGTATTAAGTATTCTACTCGCTTTAATGGAAAAAGAAAGAAAAAACGGTTTCGAGATATTTTACCTCTAAATGACCTTAATCGTCGCTGTATAGATAGGTATAAACGTTTTATTTTCACTTCAATGGTCTGTTCTTCCCAGCTAATCGATTTACTCATGATGCACGTTCCATTTAGCTATCGAACTTGAAAGAAAATTGCCTTCTTTCCTAGCAAATTATAACCAAATAAACATAAGGTTTAAGATGTTTGTAATTAGGGATTGCAATATCGGACCAAAAGTTCAATACTAGTATTCGTTATTTTTTAAATCTTTATACGGGATACCGGTAGTAGAAATTTTAGAAGAAAAAAAGAAAACACAGGTGTTTTTTGTTATATCTGCCAGTTTTATCACAGAGTGTAAATATTGTAAAAAATAATTTATAAATTATAGCAGTATATAAAGAATCACAACAAAGTAAGGGAACATCTTTTATTTATTTAAATCACAAAAAAGTGTAAATATCACTATTCATTCTGTGGTACTATTACAAACTTTTGAAATGTGATCTTAAAAAATTTAATGCATCAATTGCACTGTATGATATGCAAATACAATGTGAATAACAAACTCGCCATTTTAAAAAATATCGAAATATTACGCCCTTTCTTCACAACTACAACCTTGTTTTTACAGATACGAGTATCAGACTACGAATCTTGCGCGTGTGCAGTATCGCTCTGAGCTGTAATAGGATAGTTTTGGCCCGCCTCCTTGGATGATCCACATATTTTATCGCTTCTCTTGATTGTACGATGCAACTGTATATTCCCAGTCTAATTAATTTCGCCCGTTAGGGAGACATAAAAACAAAAACGTATAATATTTTGCTATGGTGGCGATCCCTGAACATATAATGGAAACAAAAAAAATTTCTAGTAAATACCGAAAAAACGGTATTTAAATTTGTGAATACCGGTATCACAAAATTGTACAAATCGCTCAAAATACTGGTATTCGGTATCGCAGTCCCTATTTTTAATTAACTATAAGCTTCTCAGGTTAACTTATTGTATATTAACTCAACAGCGAATATTAGGACATGGCGTTTCTTACACACTAAAAGTCGGAAGTAATTTTCTGTAGTCAATACCATATGTTCTTCCTAATTCATATACTGAATCCAATAGGTATAATAAATACACCTGGAATTGTTTACCTTTAAAAGTGTGTTTGAGTGTAATAAATTAATGTTTACTTAAAATTAGTGTCTTATTTACTTACAATACATAAAACACAGAAATTTGAGTACCCGATTTCGAAACGCGTATCATATATATATAATTCATAAATATACACAAAATAGTTATAAACCTAAGATAACTAGTCATGATAGTACAAAGTATTAGCCGCAGAAGTACAATAGCAAACTCCTGGCCTTAGAAACCAGGATTGCAGGTTTAAACAAAGTTTTGCGGCTAGCCAACCTTCACCTGTACTTCGAATACTCTGGGCCATAGGGAAAGTAAGAAATGTCAAGAGAAGTTTAACTATTATTACAAATAAAACCACAATCTATTAACAAAAAACGATAAAATTATAGCCTATAATAACTACTAGTATATGTTAAAATCAATGCTAAAAACAATTAGACTATGTGATAACAGCAATAACCATTTTTCCAGCGCGACAGAAAGGAGTATATCAGTAACGCATAAAATTAGTAAGTTATGATAAAATAACATTAAGTCTATATATATATCATCTTTCTCTAAAGGATTAAAACATTATTTTGAGATTTATGAGCAATTCCACGTTTAAAAAAATTAGACCTAGAGTTTCTGACAGATTTATTGGCGATTTCAAGTAATGAAATACCATAAAAGTTTACACGTGCTTTACTAACCGGTTGAAACTATTCCCTAAAACAATGTGATGTAACTTCTATCAATAACTTATATTTCCTTGCACTTAAACACGTGATTATCTATTTTATATAACGTTTTCCCCTGTTTTTCCTTGCATGTAAAAATGTAGAAGCTGAATAATTCCCTCTCTTGTATCTTTACTCCTGAGTGAAGCACACCCTCAAATAACTCTTCTGATGTTATAATAAACGATAATTGGATTAAAAACCCACTTCTGAACTGCCACGACTACGACACACTATATTTAACAAAATGAATACCACATCACAGCAATATATTTAATGCATAAATATAATGCATCACGGTATAGATATAATGTTCAATCGAACGATTAAAGCAAAAGAAATTTCTAAAATTCACAAAAAATACCTAAATGATTACATAAATAAATTTTAATGAAGAAAGAGAGAAAAGAGAAAGAAAGAAGAAAGAGAGAAGAGAAGAGAGAAAGAGAATTACACAATGTAAAGAAAAAAAATCACCAAGAGTAATAATTAAAGCAAATAAGATTAACACTTAAATGCTATCGATTTCAAATACGTAAAAAGTTGCAGTAATTTATATTCACAATAAGAAAAAATACGATTAATAAAAATAAAAAAAATACAAGAATCTTTTAAGTGCAAATTAAAAAATCAAAGTGAAGGAAGAATCAACCTAGAAATCTTACATTTCTGAATACTTAGAAAAACTTTTAATGATTTCTATTTCACAACAGAATTAGATATTTTATCAATTAATAATAAAACATTGAAGAAACAGTGAGATGAGAAAGTGAGAGATTCTTCTTATGCCGTTCATGTAATAATACATAACTAAGCTGAACATGTTTTCTAACATGACCCAGAATTCATATAATGAGCAAGGCTATCTTAAGTAGGGATTATGCGCGACAGAACTGTCTGAAAGTTTGCGAAACAGATATTGTAAATTGGATTAACTGCAGAAGAGAACATGCTTAAATATTGATTAATGTTCTTAACATTCAATAAGAGAACTGTCTCAGAAAGAAACGCGCTATTCTCATATTTTTATGCTTCTTTACATGTCCAGAAAATATCCTTTATATACAATGAAAAGCGCTTAACACGAAACTGAAGGGACTGAAATATTTTTTCGTGTTAAAGGATATTGCATATAAAAACATACATTCCACAAAATTGAGTTTAATACAGATTATTTTATTTACATAGATATGTACAGATGTATACGTTCAATAAAAATTAATGAAACATATACACTCACAAGAACTTAAAGAAATATAATACAAAATTTTCAAATTTTTTGAAAAACAAAACAGTTATTGAGTTTTTGTAAAATATCTGGTATTTTTCTTTGCTTTTTTTTTGCATCAAATTTTCAACAAATGTTTCGATATTGTCCATTTTGTGATTCATCTCACCATTGGAATGTACGTCTAGATACCTGCGCTTACTTTTCCTGACGTTCTTCATTTCGGATGATATGGGAACAGGAACCGCATGATTCATATCATTTGCATTGTCAGAATCTGCAAAAATTATATTTTTTGAGCTTTGAACGAACTCTAAAATGTCTTTGACTACCATATTTGGGGCTGTACACACATCATCATCGTCGTCTACTGCAGTGACACTCAACCTGTGGCCCTCCGGCCTTTTTAGAGTGGCCCGGTCATAGCCCATTGCACTGAGAAATTCATATATTTAAGAACAATGTACTGAAAATTTAACGAGAAATTATACCAATAAAGCAATTAGTTCTGTCAATTTTGCTATCAATATTTTTTATAGTAGAATGTAAACAAGAGACTGAGTCATAGATGAAAGGAAATCGAAACTACCCTATAACTCAGTAAAAATTCTTTAAAAGTAAATATTTTCTGTATGTGTTTGATTGAAAGGTTAATATATTATTGAAATAAATGCCAAAAATGAGAGTTTTAAGGCATCTGACTGACTAGGTTAAAAAAGTGTTTTTTGACAATTTTTTTTAATTTTTTTTTATTGTAAAACAAAGCCCCGACCTTTAAGATTTCAAAGCAGTCTTTGTTTTAATTTTACGTAAATTATAACTCTAGATATAGCAATTTTAATAAGTCATAGTAGATGAAAACGAAACCGGAAGTAACGTCATCTGGACCGGAAGTGAGCGACATATGCAGTGTTTAATTATTATTTCCTTAAAATGGAATTTCAAAAACTAAAATTTTAATTATCTGTTTACTTAGCCACAGTTTGCTAATAATTATTTCAAACAATTTTGTTGCAAGCGATTGGCAACGCAATTTTAAGACTATCACTATTCCGTGTTTGTTTACATTCGACGTTAGATTTACCACGCCTATCTTAATTCTGTTTTTTTCTATATTTTGCTTTCTTTTTAGAATTTAAATTATTTTAATTTTATCTTAAATTTATTTTACCTGAAATCATGGGTAAATGTCGTTCATATCATCCCCGTAAAAGAAAGTTTCATGGAAACCAAAATACATGCATTGAAACTGCTTCATGCAAGGAAGAATTTATGACCGCCAGTTCACTGAAGCTGCAGCAATGTAATCAGGTAAATGATGATGAAAGTAACATTTCAGAACATTTAACTGGAAACAGGTTGATTGATCTGGAAATTTTAATTGGTATTTTTTCCTTATTGTGTTGCCCAACAAAAAAGTGTACAGCAGAAAGCCTTTATCTTGTGAAAGATTCAAGGTATGGATTATCTTCAAACTTTTCTTTGCACAGCAAAAATTGCAATTTCATATCGGCATTTTGTACTTCTAAAAAGTTAGACAAAATGAATGAACTCAATACTCGTTTTGTTTATGGCTTAAGATTGATTGGTAGAGGTGTTTCAGCAGGAAGAAAACTTTGTGCTGTTTTGAATCTACCTCCCTTTCTCTCAAAGCTTGCGCGCATTCCGCCAACAAGAAAAAAAACTCCTCAGTGCTGCTACTTCCATTGGAGAAAAAATAATGAATGACGCAGAGCAAAAGGTATTAGGCAATTAAAAAAATCTATACACGATACTGTAAATTGTGGTGTTTCGGTGGATGGTACCTGGCAGCGTCGTGGTTTTTCTTCGATAAATGGTTGTGTTAGTGCAATATCTGTTGATACTGGGAAAATTGTTGACTTTGAGACTTTATGTCAGTTTTGTAGAAAATGCAATTCAAAGACGGAGCAACAAAATGTGAAATTGCGGTGTAATCATCATAAGGGATCTTCATCCAGTATGGAACCGGTTGGGGCTTATCGTATTTTTGAGAGGTCGGTAGATCATAGAATGTTACAATACACTATTATGGGGATGGAGAATCCAAAGAGCTTTTGATGCCGTGAAGGACATTTACGGGAAAGATTCTGTTACGAAGCTAGAATGTATAGGGCATATTCAAAAAAGAGTTGGAACAAGGCTTCGAATATTGAAAAGCAGAAATAAAGGATTCGGGGGGGGAAGGTAAATTGACTGATAGTTTAATTAATAAACTACAGAATTATTACGGCATTGCTCGAAGCAATATTGGGAACTTGGACAAAATGCAGTCTGCTGTTATTGATGCCTTCTTTCATTGTTGCTCATCAAAACATCAGCCAAAACATGGGCAGCGCCCTGTCGGAGCTGAAAGTTGGTGTAAATTTCAACGGGCTAAAGCTTCTTATTTTGTGTATCAGGATAAATCCTTGGGACTGTCACAAAATATTGTTAACATGATAAAGCCAGTTTATATGGATTTGTGTGACAGAAATCTTTTAAAGAAATGTTTACACGGCAAAACTCAAAATCCGAACGAAAGTTTTAATGCAATTTTGTGGTAGAAATTACCTAAATAAGTTTTCGTTGAGCATCAAACATTGCGTTTAGGAGCTTATATTGCTGTTGTGCAGTTTAATAATGGCTTCCAGGGATTAATTTCCATATTAAATTAAATGGGTATTGTTTCGGGCTATTATACTGTACAGGGACAAAAAACCTTCGATAATGAAAGCATTGCAGATTCAAAACGTCACTCACTGCCAACAGCAAAAACCTGCAGAAGAAAACTTAGGGCCATTCGAAAAAAAAAGAAACATACAAATTGAGGAAGAAGGAATAACATATAAAACTGGAGAATTTTAATTTTTTTTTTTTTAATATTAACTTTATGTAACTTATAAGTATATTTTTTAAATGTGTTTTTTTGAAGAATGAAATTTCCACGATAATTTTTGCACGAAAACTGGGATATCTCCACAACAATTATATAAAATTCAATGAAATTTGCAACACTTATGTTATAAGCCCTTGAGAGTGTAGCAAACCGCAGGTTTCAAGATACTTACATTTAATCACATTTTATAGTCCTTTTTAGCCTAGAATATAGAGTAATTTTGACGAAAAATCATTAGCGTGAAGTTCGAATGCTTATTAAATATTTATTTTTGAAAATATTTTTTAACCTGCGGTTTGTGACACTTCAGGTGGATCAATAAATATATCAATGCAATTAAAATTACATTTTGTCTAATATATTTTTTATGCTGTTTTTCTTGAAATTGAAAATTTTTTTTAAATTTTATAAAAATATTTTTTTTTTCAAAAACAGGGGTGGTGCATGGTATTTATTTCATAATTATAACTATTTAAGCCTATTTATGTTCTTTAAAACAATAAAATTCTTCTGATAATCAATTTTTAAAAAATTGGTCTTCGAACCTAGTCGGGTGCCTTAATATTATGATCAATTTTGGTTTGTCCAATTTTGCTTTGGTCTTTTAGTGCTTTTTCTCATTATCCTCACGTTGCGGACCGCCTGAAATATCGGCCGTATGTGACCTGGCGAGACAAAAAGTCGAGTACCCCTGGTCTACCAATCATACAATAGGACAGTCCAATCCGGCTGAAGTTGCCCATATTTTGTTTATTCCTAGAAAGAAAATCTTTTCGTGTCAAGCGATTTTCGTTTCGTATTTAAAAGAAAAATGCATGTAAATACATAGTATAATTTGTCGGGACTATAGTATTATTTCGTGTAAACCGATATTTTGTCTTTAGCGTTTTCGAGTTAAACGTATTCCAATGTTCATATTATTTTTAAATGAAATCAGAAATTTCAAAGAGAAAGCGTACAACACGAAAGAAACTATTCAGAAAAGTAAATGATGATCCTAATTCCACATTCATTTAATAATGCTTGCTTAAAATGTTCGAAACAATGCTCACTTCAATAACTCAAGAATCATGTAGTGGACTACATCTGTTTAAACTGTCTGAGAGTTTGAATGACTGCTCTGAATTGTATGTAGTTACTTAAGAGGACGTGTTTAAAGTACTGATAGACATTCGTAATATTCATTCAGATAGCCAGCTGAGAAACAAAGGCTTTTACTTGTACCTCTGACACCTAGAAAATCTCTTTAGTGTACTTGATTTCTAGATAGAGTTTCAAGCAGAATCGGAGTAAAATATTATTAATATAATATATAAATAATTTTTCGTAAAATTGCATTTTAAACACAATAGGTTCCATTTATTTATTTATATATTTTTCATTAAAAAAAGCTTTTTTTTTTTAAAAGTAAACTACACATTTTATTTCAAACTCGAGTAAAATATTAACAAAATTTAGTCGTGAAAACATTACTTAATTTAAGATTTCAGTTGAATATTTTTGATCTAATAGATCAGTGGTCTTCAAACTTTTTCAACTCACGGAACCCATAGAATTTGAAGGTGCTTTCGTGGAACCCCTAGAACTAAGAAGTGTTTTCGTAGAACCCCATTCCGTACACATACTTCGAAGAGCATATCTCAAAATAATATTTTAAGTATATCAACATGTTATATGCATTTTATGTAAAGGCAATTTAAAAAAATTATTACATTTATTATTAAAAACTTCTAATCTTATTTTTTAAATATAATTTACTTATTAATAATATTAATTTGTGATTCAAGTGTCACCAACCCATGCATTATATTTAGTAACTAGGATACATGCTAGTATTTTTTACACAAACTGTCAAAGTCTATTGAGATTACTGTACATATTCTGAGTTAAATTTGTTTCCATACTTTGTTTTTGTGGCCACTTAAGTAGAGAAATATATTTCCCTTAAACACTATGTTCTGAATAGCATTAAAGTGTTTATAACTATGTGAGAATTCCCGGAAATTTTGCAATTTGCAACCTAAAATTTAGAAACTGTTCTTGCTTAAATTTAGATTTCAACATCAACTCTTTTAATAAATTGTTCCCTTTCCTCCATTATAGGTGTTGTTTTCCACAAATATAAAAAAGTGCATTTTCCATTCAAAACTATTTAGTTTTGCAAGACATTGTGCTAACTAATGAGTATTAAATTATCTTGTAGAACGCGAGATAGTAAACAATAGAATATTCACAATCTAGTAGGAAGTCTATATATAAAGATAAAAAGTCTTAATATTCTTGTATTATCTATACAAATAAATAAAATTGAAGTGTCTGTTTGTAATTTCAAATTAGCAGCTTTTTACTTAATGCACTAAAAGTATATACGGTACTCATAACAAAAAACCAATTTTTAAAATTTTTGTCTGTCTCTCTGTCTGTTTGTTCCGGCTAATCTCGGAAACGGCTGGTGCGATTTTAAAAATTCTTTCACTAATTGGAAAGCTACATTAACGGGGAGTAACATAAGCTATATTTTATTCTCGTATTCTTACGGGAACGGAAACTATACGGGTGAACGTGAAACTGAATGCCAAGATGAACGCCAAATTGAACGCCAAGATGAACGCCAAATTGAACGCCAAGCTGAGCTAATGAAGTCGTTGTTTTGGTTACTGGCGACCGATGCTCTTCATGAGACATAATAGTGTTACGCGCACATGATAATACGCTGACACGTGCCATAATATTTTTTTTTTATGATAGTTATCTCACTGTTCAGTTAAGTAGAGCATCGGCTGTTTCGGATGCACTTTTAAAAATAATAAATCAAGGCTTCATAAGCAAAAAGCAATGCAAGAAACAAAAAATTGATAAGTTTTACGGTTAGTTTTAATCCTTTCTTTTTTTTATTTACATTTTTAGTCACATTTAAACAATAGTTATTATAATCCCAATCTATATCTATACAAAAAAATAAAATTGAAGTGTCTGTTTGTAATTTCAAATTAGCAGCAATTGCTTGCGGGGGCGGGGGTTTAAGGGGCGTTAGAAATTCCGATTTTTAAGTTATTAGGCGTACAGTCTTGAAAATTATTAAGTAGATTCCTCTCATAGGGTAGAGATACGCTACAAAATGAGTTTCGTGAAAATTGCCCTCAAGTGGCGTTGCGGGACTTAAGGGGCGTTATAGATAATTATTTAAATTTTTAAACTATTAGACGCACAGTCTTTATATTTGATAAGTAGATTTCTTTTATAGAGTAGAGATCAGCTATAAGAAGGTTTTGTGAAAACAGACCTCTAAATGGCGTTGCGGGGGATTTAGTGGCGTACTAGATAAATATTTTAGTTTTTAAAATACTTCACCTCCCTGCTTGAAAATTGGTAGGAATGTTTCTTTCATGGAGTAAATATCCACTACAAAACAGGTTTGGGAAAAATTGACCCCCAAGGGGTGTTGCGGGGTGTTAAGGGCAGATATAAATAATTATTTCTATTTTTAAACTATTAGACGCACAGTTTGAAATTTGGTAAGCAGATTCCTCTCATAGGATAGAGATACACTACAAAATGTGTTTTGTGAAAATCGACCCCTAGGCCGCGTTGCGGGGGTTCAAGGGGCGTTATTGATAATTTTTTTTGCATTTTTAATTTATTGGACGCACAGTCTTCAAATTTTGCTAAGCAGATTCCTTTCATAGTGTGCAATTCCCCTACAAAATTGGTTTTGTGAAAACAGAACCAGCTCAAGTGGCGTTATAGATAATTATCCCCATTTTTAAACTATTAGACGTACAGTCTTGAAATTTGATAAGCAGATTTTTTTCGTAAAGTAGAGAACCGCTACAAAATGGGTTTCGCGAATATGAACTACTAAGTTTAATTTCGGGAGATTAAGAGGCGTAATGGATAAATATTTCCATTTTAAACTATTTGATCATCCTGCTTGAAAATTGGTAGGCATGTTCCTTTCATAGAATAGAGTTCCTCTAACAAAGAGTAAAACGAAAATTGACCCCCAAGGAGGGTTGCGAGGGGTCAAGAGGAGTTACAGAAAAAAATTCCTGCTTTTAATTGTTAGACCCATATACTTGAAATTTGTTAAGCAAGTTTCTTTTGTTGAATAGGGATCCACTAAGAATAAATTTTAATCAAATCATGTTCTGGGGGGTTGCAGGGGGTTACTGGGACGTATTGACAAAAAAAATTACTTTTTTCGAGCTACAAGGACTATAATAATGAAATTTGGTTTGCATTTTTCTTTTGTTGAATTGAAATCCGCTAAGAGCGGTTATTTTGGAAAACGGCTCTCAACGAAATTACGGGGATATTGATAGTAAAACTTTTTTTTTCCTGTTAGATTTAGACTTGAAATTTGGCTTGCATGTTCAATTTACGGAGTAGAGATCCACCGAAAATTGGTTTTGCGGGAATCCACTTGATTTTTGGGTTACGAAAGAGCAAACATCATTCTATGCTTCAATTTTAGAGATTTTTAGAAAACATAAATTAGATGAGTTCTGCCCCTTTTTTTTATCAACAGGCGACAGTTACAGGTATAAGTATATTTTTCAATACAATCGAATTCTTAATGCAGGACTTAGATAGCAATAATTTATACATATATATAAGCAGTAAAAATTTATAAAACATCACGAAATTTCCAGCGAAGCGGGCGGGTAACAGCTAGTATTATAATAAAAATTTAAAAAGTGTTGCAAAATAAAGTTATCATATATAAATAAAATTTTCAGTTTTAATAAATAGGGGAGATGAGCTTCAGATACTAGTAGCTATATAAACTTCATAGAAAACGTGAATCCATTTTGCATACATATTTATTTCTTTTCGATTTTTTTATTGTGACTCGTGGAACTCCTGGGTATGCCTTGTAGAACCTCAGGGTTCCGTGGAACATAGTTTGGATACCACTGTAACCTTCTGTTTCCACTACAATGCATCAAAGCCATTTATGTATAAAAAAAACCCAAGAATTTAAAGAGAACTAAAAAAAAACAATAAGCAAGTCAACTAAAATTTATTGAGAAAAACGTCAGAGAATAAGTCATCATTTAGTACGCAAATCGGAAGAAAAATAAGAACAGAACCACCACAATTATATTAAAATTAGATATTTCATTCTTGAAACAAATGAAATAAATTGTTGTTTTTTTTTTATTTCTAATGGCGAGTACAAAAGACAATGACGTGAAATAAAATGAATAAAGAAAAAAAGAAAGAACAATAAAATGACTTAAAAAAAGTATAAGGACCCAGTGAAAAAATTGTATCATTAAGAAAAAGATGAAGAGATGCTTTAAAAATAAGCAAGATATATAGATATTTCGAATGTTATACACCTTAGCCTGAAATTTATTCCAATCTACATAGCATCAAGTAAGAAGTTAGGATTATATTTTATTATTATAACAGTGCATGCCGCCCAGCCAGTATGGTGGATATGACCCTCGGCTTGAAACCGAGTGGGTTTGGGTTCAAATCCCGAATAAGGCATGGATGTAATCTTCGAGAAAAGAAGTCGGACTTTCGCCTGAAATGGATTCCCATCTCGAAAAGAAAGCAGCGCACCCCTTCTGTTGCATGCTGGGATCATCATTTGTAATAAAAAGCCTATATTCTTCTGTGTTTGTAATGCATGTTTCTATCCTTCCTCTCTTGTCTTTATATGTATCTCAGTATACAACAACATAAGAGTATATATACTTATTTTGAACATCTTAATATAATCAACTTTGCTTTTATGATTTTCTTTTATTACATTTATCACAAAAGATAGTGAAAATCTATTTCCATCAAAAAATATATATATATCATTTCAAATATATATTTTGGTACTTAATTATTTTAATGGAAATCTATCACACTCAAATCATTTCAAATATATAAATAATATATTTCACAAAAAAACGCTTCGAAAAAAATGTAATTTTCTTTAATAAACAAAAAATATTCATTTCATCAAAAATTATTTGTGAGGATATTATTTTTAAAAAAGCAATACGAAAAAGATATAATGCCACTCACAAACTCTTCAATTACTATACAATACCTCTATCATTTCTTAAAATGAGTTTTCTTAAGTGACGAATAATTGTGGTCATTTGAAATGGCTCAATTATTTATGAATTTTACACAACAATAGATCTCGAATTTCCATTAGTAAAATCAAAATCATGTTTTTAAAAACAGCTTTCCAAACATTAAAAAAATATATAACTAAATGATGGATATTATTTATCTCCATTACGCTATTGTGGTGATTTGAATAATGATGTTTTTACGGTAATTTCCCCCCCATTTTGATAGCACACTCGCGAATAGTTTATAATTATAATAACAATAATGAACAAAAAAAATAACATAGAATATTCGTACACTTATTCTCTCTAATCGTTTGAAGCATTGATTTGTCATTCAGCAAAAAAGTTTCCCAATGTTTTTCTTACTAATCACATTTAATGAAATCAAAGAGGTCACATGGTATTTTCAAGAATCATTGACATTACTGAAATAGCTAACTAAAAATCCAATAAATAAAAATCAAAACTCGATGTACCTCAGAAACACCAAAAAAATGCTATAAAAAGGCTCCCTAAAATATATATTTGTCAAGTGTATAAGTATTTTTTATAAAATAAGTCAGGTATTTAAATATACATAACAATTAAATAATTAATTAACAATTAGTTAATTAGTTTTAATTAGTTAACAATATTAAAACTTTTAATAATTGCATTATGTACATGATATGTTAATCCATCACTCAATTTATTATTCATATCTGATAGTTATAACATTTGCATGAACATATTCTCCCCCCCCAGAATGGACTTTAATAAAATCACTTATTGGACAGGATTCTTGATATTATTATGCAATCAGGAAGTTGATTATTCTTGATTATTTTATTATTAATTCGAACTGCATCAATAATAAGCGTTTTATCACATACACATGTAACAATAAAAGAACATTAATTTGAAGCTAATCCAATTTAGACTTGAGTGTTTATTAACGTAACACTATAAAATAAATTATAGTTTCAAAAAACTAAAAAACACGATTTTATAGTTAATCGAACTAAAATGTAAAAAATAATTCTTAATATAAGAATAAAATGATCAACGAGAAATTTAATGTCATTGTGGTAAAAACGTGGGGTGCTCGATATTAAATGCTATAATTTCTAATTAGTTCTGTTCTGAAATGCTGAGTTAGTTTAAAAATGTAGTAAAAAGCCCCCCACGCTATTACCACAATATTAATTATCTCGTTAATCATTTTATTCTTATATTAAGAATTATTTTTTACATTCTAGTTCGATTAACCATAAAAGCGCGTTTTTTAGTTTTTTTTTAACTATAATTTATTTTTCAGTTTTTAATTCGATCTACAATAAAAGAGTGATTTTTTAGTTTTTTAAACTACCATTCATTCATTTATCTTAAATGCGTCATTTTTTAGAATCTGGGATACCTATAAGCATCCTATCAATGCTTCGATACGGCCTGGTTTGCAAAATGTAGGATCAGCCAACTAAAAAAAATCTGGAAGAGCTAAGTTTGAAATATTTCACGCTAAAAAAGATGTAAAGTCAAAGATATTTTTCAATAAAAAAAGCTTAATATTTTCTCTGAAACTTACATCAGCATTAGACATAAAAGTACACGTTTTGAATAGAAGAGATGATGAGAAATTATTTAATCCGATGAAACCTTTGAATCAATTATCAGGTGTTTTGGTAAAATGAAGCAATGAATGATGTTTCATTCCACAGATCCTACAAGAGAATTTAGAAAAACAGACTTTACGTCTGAGTCAATTAGAACATAAATTATTTTTTTTACATGCTCGAGTCTTTTTAAAATTTTATTTTCAGAAAAACTGGGCTTTTTTTCGTTTGCTGTATCTGTATTAACCATGAACCTGTTTAGCTTAAGATTGTACCTTAATCTTTTTAGTCGCCAAATCTGGAATTAGCCGCCAAATATGGAAATCATTATTCCTATGATCCTGATTGGGACAATGGAACAAAATTATGAAATTATTGTATTGTCATCGGTCTTTGACAAGTGTGCAAAATTTCGAATTAATATGACCTTTTAAAAGTGGGTAAAAATCGAAATCAAAGATTCCGTTACATAATAGTGAAGCTTATAAAAGGGTGTTAAAAAGCAACACGAAGGCTATTGGCGACGGACCTCGTAATTCTGTACCTCAATAAATTGATGAGGCTCAGTCAAGTGGTACCCTCCTCTCCTAACTACCAACCGCGCCAACTGAGGACTTCCAGACACAACAGATTTAGCACGCATCAACCCTTCGATATGGCGGGTCTTTAGTGACACTAGAACTCGAACTCATGACAAGCCGGCCAAGAGCTCGTGACCATAACCACTAGGCTTCCACGGTCACTCTTTGAATGAATGAGTGAAAATTTACGTCGCACTGTTCAGCTACACGAGGACTTTTGGCGACGGACCTCGTAATTTTGAACCATGGTCAAGTGACGAAGACGACACCTGAGCTGGCACCCCTCTCCTAACTACCACACACACCAACGGGAGGACGTTTGAGCTCTCGACAAATTTAACGAGCATCGCTCCCCTACACGGCGGGTCTTTAGTGGTACAGGGCTCGAACTTATGACATGCTAGCCACTATCCGATACCTTGACTACTAGGACATGAGTGTAAATTCCTTTCGTGGATAGATGGATATTAAAAAATTTTTATTGGGTTCGTAATCCATTAGAAATAACGGATACATCTGTACATGAATTCACTTTGAATGAAGAGAAAAACTAATTTCGTTCTATAATAATCGAGAAATAATTTCAAAACATTCGGAAAAAAGAATTCATTTTGGATTAAAATTAGAGGATCGTATCGCATAATAGCCAAAAAAGCTTTAAAAATATTGTTACAATTTTCTACATCTAATTTGCGTGAATTCGGATTTTAAACATTAACAACTTTAAAAATTAAAGAAAAGATCGAGACTTTTAAACATAGATGACGAAATGAGAGTGGCATTACCATTTTGACGATCAAATATAAACGAAATTATCAAAAATCATCAAGCTCAAAGTTCGCATTATATAAATGTATTCGTATATAATTAATTACACAATAAACATTTTGTTGTCTTTGTCGTACGTATTATTTTATTTAACATTGAACATTATTATCATAAGCTATTTTACATAGTGTGTTACTGATAAGTAAAATTCTTTTTAGCTTATTCTATTGTTAGTGTGCCGCAATTTTTGAAATTATGAAAAGTGTACCGTAACACAAAAAAAAAGGTTGAGAATCACTGAAATAGGATATATGAAGAAAATTTTCCCCCTCTCTATTCTGTGAAGTCTTTACCTTGAGTAAGAAGGAAGTAAGGCCTTATTCGTGGCACAAGATTCTACAAAACGATATTATCTTCCTCCAACGGAAACCTTTTGTCTTATGAGACGTCTTAACGACCTTCACTAAAGCATAACTGAATTCACTCAAATAATGATAAATTCTTTCTAATTTGTCTTTTCAATACGGTGCTTTTTAATAGACATCGACAAACGTAAAAGGATAATTCAAAGGAAAATAGACGTAAATGAAAATCTCCAAAAAAAGAATATAATATCGACTCTCACATTTGACTCTTGAGTAATCATTGAATTGTGATCCAGGAAATAGTTTCCAATTCAGTTATTAAGAAATACGGTAATTTATATTCAAATAGAAAAACAATCATATCATCAAGTTTTTATTATTTGCGAAAATATTTAATTTCCTTTAATTTCACAATTTATTTCGTAAATAGCAAATATGGAGCTGCAATATTTAAGAACACGAAAAATTTATAATGAACAAAAATTTGATCGGAAGCTCGTTTAAAAATGGAGCGAAAAGTAAAAAAAAATTAACTCTATTCTGCTCAATGAAAGCAGCTAGATTATTTTCAATGCAACACAGATGTGAAATATTTATCAACAGAAAATAGCACTGAAAATCATGAATATTTTTAAAAACATAATATGAGAATGAACAAAGCAACGTCTTATTTTAGCATAACTTATCTTTATACTGTTGTCATCATTTGTAATAGATCGGAAAATGGGAATATTGATTTCAATCAAAACGAAAATCAGTCAATCATGTTTTTCAATGTCATTATTTTTAAATTTAGTTAACAATAGATAAATCGTCTGGATAACAGTTTTAAAAAATCTCGAATATGTTAGTATAAAACACAAATGAAATTAAGAATTCTTATACATTAATACAAAAAAAAAACCATTTAAACTTTTAATATCATTTGCGAAAAGAAATTTTATTTTTTTATATCATCAGTACAAAATGAGATACGATTCAGAGCATCTATAGTTGCCTAAATGGTAAAATATACAGAATCAGTTAAATTTATCTCGATAAGCTCTGCGCAAGGAAGAATGGTAACCAACAAAAAGCCACAGACAGAATTTAAACAGTAAAAATCTTTAATAGAATTTACGTATACGTAGAATGCATTTCAAGATACACTACGCATTTGATTCATTATGTATTGCACTGAAGGATTTAATTTAATTTATTGTAAGCAATCAACGGTAATAAATTTTATCCATCACTTTTATAAAAAAAAAACTTTATAATCAGATGTGATCATATGCTGCAGTAGCCTAGTGGTTATGGTCACGGACTCGTAGCCGCAGTGTCGCGGGTTCGAATCCAAGAACCGCTGAAGACCCACCGTGTAGAGGGGACTGATCCACGATAATTCTGTCATGACCCAATGTATTCTCGTTGGTGTGGTAGTTATGAGATGGGGTGTCAGCTCAGGTGTCATCCTCGTCACTTGATTGAGGTTCAAAATTACGAGGTCTTTAGTCAATAGCCCTCGTGTTGCTTTATAGTGCGATGTCGATGTAACTATCCCTCATCCGAAAACGAATAATTAAAACGAGGGAAATGGAAAGAAAATTGAAGAGAACATAACCTTCATTTCCTAAACAAAAAAAATTACTGAAATGTATATTATATAGAATTAGAAAACTCACTAATATTTAATCAAGATATTCCAATGGACTAGCGTATAACGCGCATCTTTAACACAAAAAATAAGATCGAAATTGACGGGCGCGCGTGATACTCCGGGTATAAAAATGAGAGCTTTAAAAATAAAAATAATAATCACAGAAAAAGTTAGACTCCTATATAAACCAAAACACTGTTTCTTTGAAACAAATAACATTCATTTTGACCTCAAAGGGTTGTAGTTGTTTTCTAGAAGTACACTGATTTTTACTAAAGCTTGGAATAATACCTAGAATAAAAATGACTTCAAACTAGAAGAGCATTGCGCACGTGCATTTCAGATTTTTCGTAAAAAAGGGGGTTCGGGTTATACGGCCAATATCTCTAAAAACTAAAAATTGCAGCTTGAAAGTATAGATGCGCGTTATACGCCGGATTTTATGGTATATAATCTGCTAAAAATTAATAAAATAGTCCCAAATTATTTTAATGCGAATGTAATTCATTTTTGCATACTTTAAATTTTGATCATTTCTCAATCCGTAAATATTTATAGAATTTTTTAGTTCATTAACACGCGATTTTTCAGGAATTTTTAAGCATTTTCTTAAGATACGAATAGTATACAGGAAGCACTCCCCCCTCCCATGGAAGTTATGAGATATCTCATAAATAAATATTAGTTCGTACGCTTCTATTTTAAGTCCTAAACCACATCATAGTAATAAATCCCTTTCCGAAAAACAGAACTCGTATCTAAAAGACACAGGGAGCATGAAAATATAGATTTTCGAAAAACACGGGGATTCATTGATTTTTACTTCAGTTTCCTTCGATTTTACGTTCTAAGAGGTCTAACGAATGGATGCTTCCTATATAACAATTTTTTCTTTCCTTGTTTCATAATAGGAAATTCAAGATTCCTAAATATTTGTTTCTTCGAAAACGTTTCCTTTTAAAACTTCATACAAAAACCACAACTATTATATTATTAAATAATTTTGAATAAGTTATTAATTATCTTTCGAAAGCCATAAATTTGCAGAGTTTTCCAAAACAATTGTCTTTTTAACAATTTGAAAGGCTTTCACGATTTAATGAATATTAATTATTTACATAACACCATATTTTATTATTACTATACGCATAACTTTCAAATATATATGAACATTTTTCCCGGCAAAATTTAATTTAAATATTTATAGACTAATATCGATTATATATCGACTTCATATCTACACAGAGAAAATTACATTCATTATTTATATAAATAGTATATTATTTATATACCGTAAAATCCAGCGTCTAGCGCGCACTTATACTTTCAAGATGGATTTGTTAATTTTTAAGTATATTCGACGTAAAACGCGCACCCTCTATTTTTACGAAGAAACATGAAATGTACGTCTGCAATACACTTATGTTTTGAAGTCATTTATTCGAGGTATTTTTTATTAGCTTTTTGAAAAAATAGTGTACTCTTCTAGAACTACAACTCGCTCATAAAGGTATATGTCATTTTTTTAAATAAACAGTATTTCAATACATGTAGAAGTCTTAGTTTTATGTTCCTTTTTTAAAGCTATCATTTTTATACCCGGCGTATAACGCGCACCGTAAATATCGGTCCTATTTTTTGAGTTAGAAGTGCGCGTAATACACCGGATTTGACGGTATAGTATTTCGAATACACGCACTTCAGAGTTGTGCTCCGTTTCATGTTATCAGAAACAGCTTAAATTGCTATTAGTAGACAGAATTTTCATATTACGAAATAAAATAAACAACCCCATTTACGAGGAAGGTCTTGTACATAAAAGTGATATCTTTTAACTGCAGTTTTCAAAGATTTTCCATCACCGGTGATACACATATTAGAAGGTCGCGAAACGGGAATACTGGAAAGTCACTGGATTAAATTTCATGTCAACAAAATTAATTCACCCGTCACTGGTTTTCAAATGAGTACCTCAGTGGAATTTCACGAGGTCCGTAGAATATTCGAAACACTAAATGGTTTCAGATATTTTTAACTTCAAAGCGCTGTTTCAAGGTCGCAATTATCCATTCAGGTACATTGTGTGTTCTTAGTTAGTTTTGGTGAAAATATCTCAGATACTGTTTAAAGCAAAATAAATTCATTTATTAAATAAAAAAATTTTTGAGATTCGAGCAAGAACAAAAAAATTCGTGTAAAAGGAAAAAAATTCATTCTATTCGTGTACCGTGTTATTTCAAAATCGTGTAAAAAAGACCTTGTAAAAAAAGAGTTGGGTGTATCTACACGATCAATTCATATACAACAATGTAATTCATACAAACAAAATAATAACAACAGTAATCTAGATTATATATTAAAAAAGGAGAAATATAGATATGTCAAAGCACACACTTTATTAAAATTATATGCAAACCATACATATTGAGAAGCAATTTTATCTTCACAAAATAAAGCGATCTACTCCGTATTTTCTTTCTAATATATTTATAACTAAAACGAGCCATTAAAAAAGTTCAACCTTTTGCGGACATACGTTAGGCCAACTTGACATCTATTTTTATCATTCCGAAAGGAGTTCACAAAAATATTCTATATTTCATTTCTTCTCCATCCCCCTCACTTTCTCTCATTCGTTCATGTCTGTTCAAACTGATTCGTGGCGCAATTCTTAATTTTATTACCAAGAGATCACAAGAATTATACTAATAAGACTTAAAATTTAACAAAAGTCAGAGAGGGCTTAAAATATTTTATTTTAATCGTAACTGAATATATTGAGTTCAAAATTTTCTCCCTGTCATATTTTCGAATATTTCTGTTAGTTAAATTCATGATACACCCGTCCACGAGAACTTATTACAGGGGATAACTGGAAAATATTTGCTTCGAGATTTTAGAAAAAATTTACATATTTTCTAGAAATGTAAGAGGAAATGCCTTTAGATCTTTTTCTCTATGTATGTAACATTCAAAATAAAAGTAAATTTATATAATTCATTTTTTCAGAATACTAGTATTTAATTTCAAAGTACAAATAATTGTGCATAGAATCAAAAAAAGTTTTTAAGAAAAGAAATGCAAGTTACTTATACAGCTGCAAAAATTCCCTTTCAACTTACCCAAAAACTCTCTCCAAGAAATGTTGAAAGAAAAAACAAGTAAAAGTCCCACATTAATTTTAGAATACAAAAGTAGCTATTTTCCTGTACTCAAAGTTGAAACTATTAGGTTTTTCATACCATCACAAAACAAGCTCGATTTGAATTTTAAAATTTAAATTGTATAAATAGCTTTTTAAATTATTCCAAAAAATTGTCGACCATGCTTCAACTTAAAAAATTATAAGCTTTTAAAACGTAATATTTTCTCTTTCTCTATTCCCCGAAATTTTTTTCTAAAGTATCATTCATAATAAATTACGAACAACTCTTAGAACTGCAAAATGTAGCATCACCTATCTAAATAATTTATGAATATATTAAAACTATTATATAAATTTAACGATATAAATATTGAGTAATACCAAAATTTGCGTTAGTTTTAAACTGACTACAGTTAATATTGAATACAGTTAAAACATTTGTAAAGTGCTATTTTGCGATACTTGCATTATATTTACATACTTAAGATTTTACAAAAAGAATACAAATCAAATTCTATAATATATCTCTTTGAACCACAGAAGGTACTATCTCTAAATGACAATCGCTAAGAACAAAATGAAAAACTTTTAACTGCAATTATTCTTTAATATTTTAAAGAAGAGAATACATAGATAAAAATATTACAACAATATAAACACTGTTTATTAATGTAAAATTATAATATAAATGCAGAAAAAGCAATATTTTAAATATTATAATCCAATATAAAAAAATATCAACGTCAATGAAGAAAAATTTCATATCAATCAAGAAACTTATCTTATGCATCTTAAAAGTTGTTTAAAAAAACTCAAAAGATTCTATTCCATTAAATTAAAATTAACTTTAAAAAGTGATATTAACTTAATGATCAAAGCTCACTAACTCCTCTTGAGTGAGTTCTAACAGAGAGAAAGTTCAGATAAAGAAACAGATCAAGGAAGAGCAGGATGTGACAAATTTAACCGCCCAAGACGAGACAGTGAGAGAAGGGAGAACAAAAAGAATTTTATTTGTCGTACTCTGAGAATACGATGTTAAGGAGGAGGTTTTCTTCCTAATTGGTCTCTTTCTAAAGAGATTTTCAAATCTATATTAGTCCTCACTCACACACCCTTATTCCTTGAAAAAATAAGAACCTAGCCAAGAATTAGTCAACACAGTAATTTTGGTCAGAAATCTTTCTTAATACCCCACATGCTAAATTTCAGATTCTTATAGTCCACAATGATCTTTTGCACGAAGAACCTTTCGTAAAACAGTCGACATTTGCAAAAAAATCTCCTAGCAAATTATTTTGCTGTTTTTCTGATGCCACCTGTCTGACAATGTCGGATCGAGACCCGCAAAACTCATCGTGGCAAAGGGCTAGATGTACGCCTGTCGTTATCCGTAGCATTGAGCACCATACAGGTGACAGTACGTTTTGGTTGAGTTCCACCCCAATTTTGAGGAAGACCACCCTGGGGCGGTCAGGGGCATCCCACCTCGCTTCCCCATCCCCCAGCCTCACGAGAGGGCTAGCGGCTCGATGGCTATTTAGAGTACCCCCATGCCACACACACACAAAGGCACTATACATTTACAAACATCCATGTCTTCTCCGGGATTTGAACCCAGGCCCTACGGCACAGCAGTCAGTGTCGCTAACCACTATACCAGATGGGCGACCCTAACAAATTATATAGTTATGAAGCGAGATAAAATCTGATATCAACAGATATTTTCTAATCTTGTACTCAGTCTTCACACTTCAAGATGAAGAAGAAAGGTTGACTGAAAGATTGTTTATTAACGTTATACTACGAAGTTACAAGAAAGTTATTGGAGATGGACCCCCTAATTTTGAACCATATTCACATGACGAGAACGACCCATGATTTGGCATTCCATTCGCCAAATTTCTATACCAATGGTAGCCAAACTTAGGAAACTTCTGAGCTACCGTACTGTTTTTAAATCCCACAGTGAGCTAACAAGCAAAAGAACTACCTATTTTTTTAATAAAAAAAAAATCTTACGTTTTTTTTTTGTTTTGTTCATTGCTTATAAACTTGCATTTCTCTACTAAATACGAAACTAATTTTAGCTAAACTATATATAACATAAGAAAATTGAGAAATTAAATTTTATATAAAAAAAAAAAATTGAAGTGTAGTTAGTGATATATAACAATATCACTGATGTTTTTTAAAATCAGAGAGAAGTATGGAACTCTTTATCATCAAGTTTTTTTATTTTAGGAGAGTAGGTAGTGGTTGCCATAAGAATACAGTTGTACTAGTGCTCATCAGCGAGTCTGTTCCTGTTTTCTTACTTTTAACAAAATTAGAATTAACGTGATCTACCAAAAATGTCTAGCTACTAGTACATCGCGATCGACGGTTTGGCGATCACCGTTCTACACCAGTGGTCTTCAAACTTTTCTAACTCACGGAGCCCCTAGAACTAGTAAATGTTTTCGCAGAACCCCTAGAAATAGTAAATGTTTTCGTAGAACCCCTAGAACTAGTAAATGTTTTCGTAGAACTCCTCAAACTAGTAAATGTTTTCTAGTGGAAACCCATTCCACACACATACTTAAAAGAAAATATCTCAAAATAATTTTTGAAGTAGATCAACATGTTATAGGTACTTTATGTAAATGAGTATTGCATTTATTATTAAAAAGTTCTAATCTAATTTATTAATGTAATTTACTCATTAATAATATTAATTTGTGATCCAAGTGTCACCTACTTGGACATTATGTTTAGTAACTGGGATATGTGTGTGCTTGCTTTTTTTCACACAAATTGTCGAAGTCTATATCTATGGAAATTATCTGCAGTCGCATTTCATATTCTGCGTTTCATTTGTTTTTATACTTTGTTTTTGCAGCCACTCACGTTGAGAAATATATTTCACTTAAACACAATGCTTTGAATGGCATTCAAGTGCTTATAGCTGTGTGAGAAATACTCTGCATTTTTCATAAATTTGCAACCTAAAATTTAGGAGCTGTCCTTGCTTAAATATAGATTTTAACTTCGATTATGTCGATAAGTTTTTTTCCCTCTCCTTCATTACAGGTGTTTTTCCCCCAACTGCAAAATGGCGCATTTTCCCATTAGAAAATTTAGTTATGCAAGACACTGTGTTAATTAATGAGTATAAAAATATTTAGGGTTTGCAATCCCGTGTCATATTTTCAATCCCGGGTTTTCATTATCCAAATCCCGGGATTGGTCCCGGGATTAGGATTGGACTATTTATTAAAAATACTTACATATTAGCATAGTTAAAATTGCATAATAAAACTGAAAATATAATTAAAAATATTATTTTAATGAAACAAATAAAAAAATTAGTTCATCATAAAAAACAAATAAAAATAGTACATTGAGGAATTTTAAAAAAAAACATTTCTTCATTTCTTCTTTTTCTGTTTCTGTAAATAAGCTTATAAAAACACAGATCCTCCAGCGTTTCATAGTTGGAACGGCTTCTTATTTTTGTAACAAATTGTCCTGCCGTAGAAAATGCACGTTCGAATTCTTTACTAGTAGGTATTATCGTCATTAAATAGGAGTATGTTCTTTTCAGGTAGTCACCACGTCTACCTCCATTTTCAAAAAAAGAGACATTTCTTTTTGAACTTTTGATGAAAGTGTCTCAAATCAAATAGACTGCATTGGTGCATATACTTCTTTGATAATTTTATTTAGTTCTTCTGCTACACTTAATGGTTTTTGTATATAAATTGATCCAGTTATTGAATCAGAATGTGAATCAATTTCAAGTGTTACCGTTTTCAAAATTGAAGATCCAGTTGCAAGAATCCAGTCCAGATTTGAAGTGTCTTAAGTCTTCCAAGTAGGTCCGCTATAAATTAACGGCATTTAATTGAAGAAGGAACTGTGACAAAATCTATTCTCGTGATGTTGCTTATATTATTGTGTAAGCATTGCAGTGAGCCACTTAGATCTTTGCGACGTTCTCCCATATTGTGCACATATTTTTTTTTACATATAGCACTTATAATTGCGCACAAAAATTCTACGAACATATTTCATAAACAGAATATAAATTTTTAAAAAATTAAATTCTTTAAAAAAATTTTCAGAAAATTTTTTTAAAAAAAAATGCAGATAAAAATTAAATCCCGAAATCAGTTATAAAACTCTCGGGATTTCGGGATTGGAAAAAACACCGGAATCCAGGGGTTTAGGAATTCCGGGACTGAAAACCCTACTAAATATCTTTCAAAAATTCTAATTGCCTGTGTCCAAATTAACTGACATCGGACATCCTGAGGGTGGGAGAAATGTCCGTTTTCTTACCCCACTCGCGATGGGGAGAAAGTTACAGATGAAAATAAGAGAAAACATATCAAATTTCCCGGTTTAACATACACACCCACCTCGAACCCTTCAAGGTTCAACACGTAAGACACTAACATTAACCGATACAGTACAAAAAAAGCAAAAAAAGAAACATTAAATGTAATACCAGATTCACAATACTTTGAAAAAAATTTAAAAATATAAATTTAGACAAAAATTTAGTCCCGGGATTTGAAAAAACCACTGGGATTTCGGGATCCCGGGGCTGCAAACCCTAAAATTATCTCATGGTACCCAAGATAGTAAAAAATAGAATATTCACAATCTAATAAGAAACATATATATAAAACATTTTACTATTCTTTTATTATATTATAACAATAGTTTAAAAAGTGTTGAAAAATAAAGTTTATTATACATAAATAAAACTTTAAGTTTTAATTAATAGGATGAGTTTTAGATACTCGTAATTATACAAATTTCACAGAAATAATAATTTAGCATACATACTTAAGTTTCTTTTCGATTCTTTTATTGTGTTTCGTGGAACCCCTGGGTATGCCTTGTGGAACTCCAGGGTTCCGTGGAACACAGTTTGAAGACCACTGTTCTACACCATACTATCGTAAGACTTAGAGCTTCAGCAGATTATGTGGACATAAGCATCTCTCCACAGCTAGTCTGTAGTGGCACTAGAACTCAAACCCACGACTCAACATGTGACGGAGCTATACGCGACCTTCTGAGTAATCCTCTTGGGGAAACTTTGGGGCTAGCTTTCGCGTTAATTCACAGCAATCCCTCAAGAAGAAATCTTGATATGTAGATAAGTTTGACTATATAAAGTCAAAAGGTTTTGTAAATATAATATAGAAGGAGCAGAGGAACTGTTGCGGTGATACGTAGGTTGGATTTATTTCATTATCACAATGTGAGTTAAGGAAGGAGTTTACCATTATAATAAATTAGTGGATTGAGAATTAATAATCCCAAATAGAGATTAGATTAAATTAAGCAAATTACTAGCGCTTGTTTCCTTAGTAGAAATTGCTCTCTTTATATCACTCCTAGCTCTCCTCTTGTAGTTTCACTTGTGGTTGATTAGTGTGCTTTAATAGTAATAAAATAATAATTATTATGGAAGTTTTTGGTGATGCTTTATTTCCCCCCACACCCTTAGGTGGCCAGGACAGTGAAGGAGCGACTTCAAATAGAAGTTGCTCACAAACAGAAACACAACGCCTGTTTAATTTTATTTATTTTGCATTATCACTTAATCAGTATTCTGTCTTGGTTTTATAAGCAGAATATTAAAATAACAAAAACTCATTTTTTATAATGACTACAGTTAATTTGAAATAAATAAATACATATATAATGAATGAATTTGAACATGACCACGCGGCTACTGCTAGCAACAGCGAAAACAGTTGTATATTTTTTATGTCTCTCACCATTAAAATATGCCATTGAGGATTGAACCCGTAACTAGCGTTCAATCACTTCAAGAAGACTGATTTTGCTCGCCTCGCTTTTAAACAAGAAAGGTTTGACAGTGGGTGGGAAAGGTTGTATAGTTTTCTCTTTTATTCTTATCAACAGGAAATTAGCTACACTTAAATGTTTTCTTTGTCACGGAAACCTTCCGCTTATAGTAAGACGGAATATAAATCAAGAATGAGAAGTACACTTTTCTGTTGTTGTTGGGAAAACTACGGTTTTCGAAAACGGAAATATCATGATTGCTTTGATTTGTAGAATTTAGAACGAAGTATCGGAGGACTTATTTTTTCTTTCAAGAATCTTGTATTTTATGTATATGTTTGCTTTAATGTGCATTGCATTTTAGCTCCTTTTATTAGTTTGAAAACTTAATTACCTTTTATTTTGATGAAATGATAATTGTCATTTTATGTGTTTGTACATACTGTTTGTTTTATTTTACTCGTAATAGCGAGTCAATTATAAAAAAAAGTACATTAATCTTTTAATTCTTCTAAATTCTGCCCATTAACGTATCCCGAATCGTTAAAATAAACAATCGAAATTATAAAAATACTAGTTACATTAAAGAGCTCCAATTATTTTCTAAATAAGCAAATTTAGGCAACACAAAGAAACGAAACCTTTAACACATAATTACGCATATTATATAGAAAGTTTGTTGAATTGATGACATGCACGTGAAATTATATATACGTTTCCATTTAAATGCGAAAGCCATTAATATGCACATTACCTAATTAATCTACGAATAACATGATTTATTCCGTTTAAGTGCAGAAGTATCTGCACACAGAGAGAGAGAGAGAGAGAGAGAAATAAGAGTTTTTCCCCACTTTACGTTAATAATATGTCCATTAACGTATTCCGAATCGTTTAAATGTAAAACTTGGTATTTCGAAGGGTATTTAAAACATTTACATATAAGATCCGAAAATAAAGTTTGAAAAGAGATTTTTAACGAAATAGGAGTAGAAATAACTTTTCGTCAAATAACAATAAAGCAATTCCTTGATACTGAACAGAAGTTCACAGAATGAGACTGCCTATCTAAATGTGCTATTAATAGATGTATTTATACCAAGTTAATATTTGAACTATGAGCCACGACAGATTTAACATGTGCATCAGCCCCTCTACAAGGTACAAGATAGAAATTTTGAGGAGTAAGATTTAACTTCAGATGTCATTTGACAGTAATCAAAACTGTCCAGCACCAAAAACCCACCGAGGAGCTATTATGTCATGGTAATTTAAGTATTATATAATTTCCAAACACAAATTGAATGCTTATTAAAATAAAATATAATGTAACGCAAACTAACAATACAAATTATTTTTAACACAGGAACGATAGATAGAATATCAGTTAGGGTTTCTTTCCCGGGATCCCGGAAAATCATAAGCTGTACTTTTCTATTCCCGGGAATCGCACAAGGCTTGAATTATCTATGAGGTAGCTATTTTTGACTTGATTGTAGATTTCAACCTCGGGCATCGTTAGCTGACCCTACTGTGGCAATTTGCGATCATTCACCCCGAACTTCTAGACGAAGGAATATTCGTTACCCCAACTGTGGGGTAAGAGTGTAATATGAAAACGTTGGGGGCGAGAATTTTTAAAGCTAGCTGTGGAAAGGAGTATTTGTCCAGATCAATACCTGTCTATCTGTGTATCGAGCTTCGTTAACAAGAAGTATGGAGTTTTTAAAGCAATCACATTTCGTAGCCAACCAGCACTATCTGATCGAAGTTCCAAGATCTTGATTTATGTGGATAAGGTAAGTACTAATACTTAAAACTATTATTTGTTTAATCTTTTTTTTTTTTAAATTTCGGTTACTTGTCCTTATTATGAGTTATTTAATTGAATCAGCAATTTGAAGATGGGAATGAGCCTCCAAACTGTTTGGGGGGAAATCTTTTTTTAAAATTAATCTCGCAATTTTTCTTTTTTTTTTAAACTTTATTTTCGTGTGAGATTATTATATTAATATTTATTTATATTTATGTAACAATAATATAGCAATTCCATGTGAACAAGAAATCGATTATACAAATAAAATCTTAAATACAATGATTAATACTTTTAACGAACATTATCGACACTTCAGCAGCAAATGAGTTTTCAAGTATTTAATATTTATCGCTTAGCAGCAACATATTAAAGAAATAATTGATTCAGCTTTGACTGGTTAATTTTCAGACGCATGTGAGTCACTAAAGGAACATTAATTTTGGTAATTATTTTTCAAAAGTGATTTTTTTTTTTTTACCGAGATTTTTAAATTATAAAATCTTTAATTGTAACATTTTTCACGTGCCCGAGTGATAAAAGTATAAATTGCTTATGCTTTCTGAAATCCTATTTTAAAAATGAATAATGAATTTATCATGCATTTTTTGTATTTTTTAGCTCATTATATAAACTAGTATTAATTTTGGAATTTTTATGTATCCTTATTTTATATAATTATTATTGATTTTATTTTAAAATAACTTGTTTTTAAATTTTTTGAAATTTTGATGCATTTTCGGGATTTTTCGGACATTCCCGAGAAAGGAAAAACCCGGGAAATCAGAAACCCTAATATCAGCACTCCAAAAGCGTAAGAAATATCACGAAAGAAAAAGTCGAAAGAGAAATTTTATACCATATATATTCATCTAACAACTCAACGATATATATCGCTGAATAAATGATTAATGTGAAGTCGTTTCGAATGCAGGTCACATTTATTAAGTCATATTAAAACGTAGGCTTCGGAAATAGACAAATCAACTTCGGGGCACTTTGAGAGATGGCAGAAAGCCAGAACAGGAAAGTTAATTTAACTCTTTTTTTCGATTCTGGCCAGCTCCCTAGAATCGGTTCACTTTCACATTGACGCGATTTTTCATATCAGTAGCAACTCCATAGACACACAGCCAAGATTTCATTGGCAAAGGACCCAAACATTCACCGTAAGGCATTGTTAACGAGACCCTGACAATTTTCAGCAACCAAATGTCCTTATAAAAGGCTAATGTTTCCAACTACTGAAAATGAATGAATAAAAAATGTTCTCGATTACTCCAAAGGATTACGATACCCACACACACAACCTACAATACAATTTTAAATGGCATCTAACTTACTTCGAGTTGAACACAAATCATTCCACCAAAGACTTACTGTTTTAGATTATCCGGTTTCATTAAGTTAATTAGAAACTAAGCGTTTTACAGTAAAAAAAGATAACAGCTCAAGCACATTTAAAAATCGAATAAGTACAATTATATTTCAGTACTAGGCAAAAGATACAATTTTTTTTTTAAAAAAATGAATTCCTCTAAGAATTTACACAATAGTACAAATTTAATATTAATCGATTAATAAGTAAGTTATCTGGGGAAAAAAACACGACTGTCAGTAAAATTATCGTTAACGCTTTTCAAGGTTGTCGTCAATGTCCAGCTCTATTTCAATAATTTTAAAAATTTGGTATGATTTTGAAAGATATTTTATAACAAAATCTAAACTTATTTTACAAAATTTTATCAAAAATATAAGAGAGCACCAAACTAAAAATTACAAAAAAAGAATACTTCATGTGAAGATATATTCTTCACATTTTATAAATAATTTTGTTTGTTTGTTTTTGAGGGAAAGGGGTGTTACATACTTTTTAAAGTTGCAGAATCAAATTGAAATTCTTATCTTTATGAACATGATTTAAAATCGAAACTCTTTAAGGAAAGTTTCATAAAAAAAATTTTTTATGTGGATCGAGATGAACTGTAATAGAAAACAGTACAAGAACATTGAAATATTTTACTCTATTTTTAAATATAATTCTGGAATTTTTTTAAATTTTATTTATGATGCCCTAGTTTCAGATTTTGAATGGCATTTTGTCGCAGTCTCTCACTACCCCTATGATTATTAACTCCCCTTCGCGTATTATCTAAATCTGAATATGTTGGATCCATAATTAATTACAACTAAATTAATAAATCAATCTTATTTATTGACTTTTCTTAATAGAGAAATACACAAATATTATTCAAACTATAAGATCAACAAATTACAGTGGAGTGCGAGAAGAATTTGATTATGAACGACGGAATACTAACTGAAACCACGGAGAATAACGCATACAATCAAACTACGCATTTATATCTAATTTATGAAAATAACTGACCTGATACCCTTTTCATAAGGCAGGTTTCTCTAATTCTGGATTGCTTTAAGGAGCGGCTTCAATCCTAGCTATTTTTCAGTTCCGTCCCGAACCGAATTAATGAACACTTTTCAATAGTCTTTTCCCGACGAATATATTTCCACTAGATAAACTAATCTCTCAAAATCACCCTCTTAATCAACCTCCTCTCTTCATTTCATTTCTTCCTTTTATATCTTTTTCGAACTCGCTAAACCCGAAACTATCTTGTTTGCATAAGTCACACTTTTGGCTCTCGGAAGATTGGTTGATATAAATAAAATCTTTAAAGATGTGAGAGAAGGTTAGTGAAACGCGTAAGCACCCGTCACAATTTAATTATACGTCTAAATATTTAGCCCTTATAACAACTTATTAATTAGTTATCGTATTAAAATAATACGATAGCTAATAACAATAACAGCTTGATTAATACCTGGCTATAATAACTATAAGTTACATTAGATAATATATAAAAAAAAAGACATGGAACCCCTTTATTAGAAATAAGTCAATGAGAATATATATTTAAAAAACATTAAGTTTTTACAACGATTAATGAAACGCAAATAATCTTTTTAAAAAAACGCTAAAAATAATGTTCTCCCAAAAACGAAAGGAGCATTTCATTGCAAGTATATGTAGAGAAAATAAAACTTTTAAACTTCTTTTGGAACTCAAAATTCTCTTAGTCTTAATTAATTCGACTTAAAGACTAAAATAATAATATGTGAATTCTTATACCCACCGGTCCAAAATTCCAGGTAAAAAATGCAGCATTTTTTCCCCTTGATAACTTGATTCGTGTTGGATTAAATAAAACAGGAAAAATTAAAACAATTACTTACCTTAATGCAATTATAAAAACCATTAGCAATTTTTACGTTAAAAGGGAGGAAATATTATTTAATAAAAAAATAGTTTTTTCATTGAGAATTTGATTAATTGAATATCAATTATATGATTATGAAAGTAGTCAATACCTTTCGTTCCTCTTTCTTTAGTTGAACAATAGCATTCATGTCAAAATTTTTATCTCGAACTGAATGCGAAATGTTCATTTGATCTGATCGATTTGTAAAAACTTCTATTTACAATAAATTACGTTCAAAACCGGGGAATAACGCTCACTTTTAGCACAAAAATTAGGATCGAAATGCACGGGTGCGCGTTGTACGCAGGGTATCAAAATGATAGCTTTCAAAATAAGAAAAGAAATGAGCATAAAACAAATTACACTCCTACATAGATCGAAATACTGTTTATTTAAAAGAAACGGCGTACCTTAGGAACTTAAAGAGTTGTAGATCTAGAAGTATACTATTTTATCAAAAGCCTTTATAATACCTTGAATAAATGACTTCAAAATATAATAACATTGCGTAAGTACATCTCAGGTTTCTTCGGAAGAAAGGGGTTGCGCATTATACGGCAAATATAACTAAAAATTAAAAAATGCAGCTTGAAAGTATTGGTGAGCGTTAGAGAGAAACGTCGGCACGCGGTTCTACGCCGGATTTAACGATTAAATAGTGATCCCCTTAGCACAAATATATATCCCAAGCTTAGACATGTGACATATGCAAAGTAGTTCGCCATATGTAAATGCAAAAATGATTATTAAAAAAAAGTTGTATTTTGTACTTAAAGAATGTCAATATATGTTATTCAATATCACTTATTTACCTTTTAAGTAAAAGAATCCAAGTCTGTCAAACGCAAAACGTGCGAATCCTTCGTCTTACGCGATTATAATGCTTAATCGGAAAAATTTTACTGATAAATAACTTGCAAGACAAATTAACAGACACGGAAACTGGGCATAGCTTCAACAAACTATTTAGAAAGCATTTGAAATTTGGAGAATATATATAGATGACATAATTTCAATAAAGAGTTTCCTCACTTATTCACTAGGAAAACTCAATGATTTCACCGAAATGAAGGAATACAAAACTTTAGAGAGCCGTGATTTCTAATACAATTTCGGGATGACAGTAATCCAGTTACATAGAAAATTTCGTAAGTATAGACAAGTGTCAAATTATACGGAACTACGGGAAATTCTTCCCGGCGTTTTCTTTACATTTTTGTATGATTTTTTTTTAATTTATGGATTTTGGTTCATTGTCAGTGGTATTGTTATAGTAAGCTACAGAAAAATTAGGTTAGTTAAAAAAAAGGAACTATATCAGTAAAGTTTTAAAGCGAAATACACAAGAATACAACTATGTTGATAATCCATTAATGCAGTGAGTATATGCTCTTATCAAATATAAAATCAAATACAAATGATAGTAAAAGTTTCACACACAACTTGTTTGAAACATTTAGCCTCAATCATTTAATGAGTATAGTAGAGTCCCGAAAACTTGGTCTACTGTGGATCGAAAGGTGGCAGAGTTTGCGATTATCAAGGATGGGATTAAAAAAGAGTAAGCAGAAAATATTGTACTGCACTTGTATGTATTGTTTGGTTGAGAATACAACAGAAAAGAAACTGTCCAAACACCCTTAACAAAGGAAAAGTACGTACTTTATGAAAGCATAGAGCATTTATTGTATGAAAAAGAAAATTAATGAAACACATATCACACAGTAATTTACCTGATCAGACAGATTTCAGAAAAATATCTTACGAAGGCATAAAACTGTCTATAATGAAAATTAAGCAGCCGATTTTGCAAAAATTAGCAACTTTTTCTAAAGAAATGCGTAATGCTTGTTGTCTTCCGTACTTCACCCTTGAACGGGTCTACACGTAGTTCTTTCGACCTGCTGCATATCAAGTTATTTGTTTATAAATCGATTTAATTATATATGATATGCAATACAAGGAACTAAGTGTTAAAAAGATACTGATAGTATTTTAAGCGCCATGAATAAACGGACTTCGTAATTTTCACCCACGGTCAACTTGAGACGAAATCTGCAAGGATTCTGCCCATAGAAGATTCTGACGCAGACCCGAAGTGTAAGTAGGAGTCGAAGCCGTTTAACTAATCACAAGCACAATTGTATAAAAACTCCACGAAATTTTTCAATTAGCATAAGTTTAAGAAAGAGTAAAATCAACTATCACGCACAACAATAAAAAATTAAACTTTAGTCATCTGATACAACCAGAAAGGGATATGTAGGCAACTTCTACAAACTTCCTTAACATCCACAGTCTCGGAGCAAAATAGGAGAAGATCCTTCTTCAAATTAACTAATTGTAAGCAATTGTTGCACGGTCGGCAATAACAAATTTCTTCCGTAAGAAAAAGACAGTTAAAATTTTCAATAACCTTGAAGAAAAAGAAACCCAAAGAGAGAAACTTCACAAGATGGCCATTACAAAGTGAAGAGAACAATACTTGCTCTTCAAACTTCCCCACTATGCCAACATAAGGACTTTGAGCCTCACATACAAAAGATTTAACGTACATCACAGTCTCACTATACGGCGGATTTTTGATTACCCTACGTCTCGAACCCATGACAGAAACAACGTCGGTCACAAGTTAGCGATCATAGCCACTCGACTCCGTGGCGAAGTTTGGTTGTGAAGTATCTCGGCTAGTAAAAAAACTAATGAAATATTAATTTTGCATTAGTATGAAAAAAAAAAGAATTTAAAAACAATCTCATTACAAATCGCAAAACTGTTCTATATCATCATAAAAGTACCTTTAAGCTCACATGTGAGCAGATCACAAACGTATACGAGTCGTGTGGAAGATCTGCATGCATAGCGTGTATGCAGAGCAACAGATGGCTCTGTGATAGCTGGTAGCAGCGCAGCGAGGGCAGTGAGTGAGTGAGTGAATATTAACGCCCCACTGTTCAGCTACACGAGGGCTTTTGGGGACGGTCCACGTAATTTTGAACCATGGTCAATTGACGCGGACGACACCTGAGCTGCCCCCCTCCTAACTACCACACCACACCAACGGGAGGACGTTTGAGCTCTCGACAGATTTTACGTGCATCGCTCCCCTACACAGCGGGTCTTCAGTGGTACTGGGATCGAACTCATGACATGCTAGCCACGATCCGATGCCTAGACCACTTGGCTACCGCGACCACAGCGAGGGCTGTGAAATCAGTCAGTTGGCGAGTACCGCGTGAGATGGAAGTAATCCGTGTTGAGCAGAGCGCTTACATCAAAATAGCCGTTCTCCACGAGAGAAATGAGATGGAATATCACTGAATTAATGGAAGCCCTTGGGAATAATGCCCTACCATACCGTACAGTAGCACGGTGGGTAGGAAAGTTTCAGCAAGGACGTGTGTCAAGTGATGAGCAACGTTCGAGACGACCGCTCAGTGTGGGCACGTGCCGTCATCGAGCAGCTCATAGATGAAGACAGACGATCGAGACAACAAACAAAGACAGATCGAGAAAAGCATAACAAACGCGTCGTCATGTCAACTTTATGTGTACTGTGTTGTCATTCTTTTGCACCGTGAAGGCGATATTGCCCAGTCTACTGCTGTAATAAATTAGTGTGTTACGATATTTCAGTGCTATTCATTGTCCATACATGTAGTTAACACCTTGTCCTTTCGTCTGTATATATCACATTTTCCAACCGGACTGGTATCTTTAAGAAAAAAAATAGTTGCCATGACTTTTGCCCCAACCCTCGTATTTTGTACATTTTTATATAGTTGTTTTACAAAACATCTCAGAATAAAAAACATACGAGCGTCGTCCAACATTTGATAAATATTCAAAATTTCTTCTAAATCGTTCCATTCTACTGTCTTCAAATTCTAGTAATTATGATGAGATATACTACACTGTTACATATATATTTTTAACATGAACATATGAATTAAATACACTCTCACTTTTCTATTTTCTGAATATTAATTAGGACCCAGGAGACTGAAAGCAGCTATTTAATTCCATATTTTCTCATATTTCTCCAATACTGACATGGAATGAGAAAGAGTTGAAATACCTAATTTTAATTGTAGTCTATCAGCGAATTTTTAAATTCCACTGCCTTCAAATAGAAAAGAAATTTTCCTGGTCATTCTTGGAAGCAGTTTGGATTATTAGTGCCAAGAATTATCCTATTGTATCTATGCTCAATGTAAAGATCTTTCAACAAAACAATTTAAAACTAAAGTTGGCAAGTTGTATGAAATATAACTAAAACAGTTGCCCTTTTAATCTAAATCATCATCTTTGCTAAACGATTCGGTACTTCACAGAGCGATTTTATCTTATGGAGAGCAAATAGAAGGATGCCACAAAAATGTGTTATGGGACTTCGTCTCGAGAAACATTAGAATATTTTGTTCATAATTTTTCAGTACCCAGATTCGAATAAAATTCTTGCGAGATAAAACACACACACACATAAAATGACTAAAGCATTTCAAATTATACTGAATTTGAGGTGATAATGTTTTTCAGAGCTGTTATCAGATGTGCAACCCACACAGACTGAAGAGCCCCTCGCAGTTTTATCAAAGTATGCTTCACATAATCTTTGGTAAGAAGCGCCACAGCAAATTTTATTTATAATTCATTTTTTACATTATTACAGAATAGGAAAAGATTAAGAAAAAATAAATACATGACTATAGAATAGGAAAATTTATTATATTTAGAAAATGCTTTTTCAATTCCTACTTATTAGTTCACTATATCTCCATATATATATATATATATATATATATATATATTGTTCAAGTTTTCAATTGTTAATAAAATACTTTCTATTCATCCATTCAAGTTCAAGTACATTTTTTTAAATTTGTAGTGGATGACATTTATGTTAATGCAGTTTTTTCAAATATTAATTCATTCATTAAATTATAAAATGAATAAATAGTAACAAACAAAAATAATAGACCAATAGCATATATAGAAAAGAAAATTGTTCGTTGTGCCCCTGTAGCGCAATGGATAGTGCGTTGGACTTCTAATCCAAATGTCTTGGGTTCAAATCTCACCTGGGATGGCCTAATTTCTGAGAATAGTGATTTTTTTTACTATACTATTTTATTAGAATAATTTAATTTAATTGATTAATAAATAGTACAAACAAAAAAAAAATAAACAAACAAAAAAAATAATCCAACACCCTAAATAGAAGGGAAAATGGAAAATTACAAGCAAAATCGCTTTCTATTTTGTCACTTAATATTGTGATTCTGCCATATGTATATACATATTTATATTAACTGCAACTATTTAATAAAAAGTAACTAAAATAAAATGTTTCTTTGTTGACATAAGTAGGAATTGACTTTAAGAATCTCTCGTATGAACAATTAATTAGAGAAACGGACCCTGCAACTTCCAATCACCGATCAAATCATCAAAATACCATTTAAATTGGCATTTCATTTACTAAACTTCCATAGCACAAAGTGGGAACTTTAAACCCTATTTCTATTTAACCAATAACAATTTTATTATTTTCCTCAAGGGACTTTGGTGGAATCAGAATTCGAACCCATGAAGTCCCTATTGGCTTTTTTCCTTCAAAAAACAAGATATCAATCATTGGCATGGCCAAGTAATTTTAGCGCGTTTTTCACATGTTGTATTTTACAATAATGCAACTAATGAACTTTTTACTAACAGAAAGTAGTACTGAACTAAAAAAAAAATTAAAAATTATTAAATTTAAATATGATTCGGCTCATTTAGGGCACAAATGCGACCCAATGCCGAAAACCAAAGGTCAATTGGTTGCTTATTGGCTGAGAAAAAGGTACGACAAAATATGGAACGAAGACGAAATTGTTCCACTACGTGAAAAACGCGCTAAAAAAACGTACAGCATAATATCAAACAACCATAAGAACAGAGAAGTCTTAAGGCATGGACCAACTGGACCAGGGCTTCGGCCGCGTCTCTTTCTCGACAGCCTCAGTAAGATGATCTGAATAATTTTAACGGCCAAATACTATTCCCGGATATATTGTCCAAAAAACTGGGAATTTCGAACTATATGCCAACTAACAACAATGGCAAGACTATATTCTATTGAGATGACGGTCGTTTAGGCAGAGGCTTAGGCCTACCACCATACAACATCAATGCTCATTCAGTAGAAAGGCGGCAGTCGGTTTATGCGATTGCTGGTCATGCACATTTTTGTACGAGGATTTGATAACGTATACAATGTACTGCGTACTTTTAAGCACCCTAGGGTGGTCGACTTTTTCGTAGCGGACTAGAGTCTCAAGAAGTCTTTAGACGCCCCTCATAAGAAGTACATAGCACTTTTTTAATATTGCTACTACACATCCCATCAGTCTGTATCCAGTCATAATATACAATCAGTTTTTGTCTAAAATCAATCAGTTTTTGTGTAAAAAAAAAAATATCGCCTAAGTTACATCTGGAATAACTTTTATGGTTTGCGTCTACTTTTAAACGATATATATTATGATGTACTAATTTTAATTAACTAATGATAACTAATAACTACATTAACTAATTATAACTAACTAAATTAACTAATTAACTATGATAACTAATTTACGAGAAAAAGTTTTGAGAGAGAGGGGAGAGAAATCCGTAAAAACGATAAATATCAAACGTAAACATATTTCCAACAATTGTATTTATAAAGGTGACTCTAATAATTTTGCATAATAAATGTATCAATTACAGCACATGCACAATGAAAACGATCGGCCAATAAGGTTAAATGAATTACAATAGACTAAATTATTACATTTATAAATAGACACGTAAAACTAGTCAATAATGTGTGATATTTCTTCTGACCTCCAGGCACGTAAAATCAAAGATTCCATTTTTCGTAAGTGACATCGCACCAGACGGAAGGGAAAAAAAGCCATACATAAAACTGAGCAAAAAATATAAGACGATTCCGTTATTGGTTCTCTCACGCATGCTTAAATATGCACCCTATTAATAGCTCCCCCAATGAAAGGTTAAACGACCAATCAAAGGGGATTCAATTTATTTCCCCAATTTCTTTTAAAGAATAATTCTGAGAGTATACGACACTTGAGATATAAATCGTTTTTAAAGTAATTTAGAGAATAATCTAACAAATTACAGAAATTCTCGATAAAAAAAGGCAATAAACTTTGGATTCAAACTAGCAAAGTAGTAAGTTCTGTAAACCTGAATAATTATTGCATGATATTTTACGGAAACATTTTCTCTCGAATACAAGGTGTAACAAAACAAGAAAAATATAAGCTTTTTTACAGTAATTTCAAGAGTTGACTGGGCTACTTATGACATCGCTTACTTCTTCTGAAAGAAAAAGAAACTCGAATAAAGCTAAAAATATGACGCATATATAAAAAAAAATTGGCAGTTATCGAGACTGCCGATAGAAGTGAAAACGTAGAACTTTTAGTATTAAAATTTGAAATTTCATAATGTTTGAATTAAAATTATCAACATCAATCTGGTTTTCTCATCTATTGGCACTCCGAGCAACAACGAAATGCATGTTTATATGGTTTTTCATTATTCAAATATATTACGGGCTGTACAAGACCCCCATGACAAAATATAAATATAATTCAATTGAAATAACAATTACTATACAATCATATTATTTATGGATAGTATTTGTATTTACTTAAATTTCAATGTACTTGATTTTTAACATTACTTTAATTGTTTGCATCATTGTCATCATTAATTTCAACAATACTTACACTTTTTGTACTTTCAATTATTTCATTTTGTTCTCTAAAAAAGATACAATAGGCTAATGGTAACTAAAGTAAGATAGGAAAATATTTGATTCAAATTTATCTAAGTATTGCGTAAAAACCGCATCGATCGTCGTTTTATATTTTGTAGTACTGAGTTTTCGATCATTGAACATATTTAAATTAAGTGTTTCATTTAGAAATTCAATTAGTGGTAGATTTTTATCATCTGCAAAGTTAATATTGAAGTCTCCACTTAAAATCATCGGTATATTATCATATTTTTCGCCAAATCTTTTATGGAATATTTCAGAACCTTCTTTTGTATAAATCATCAAATTTTCGAATAAAAATTGTTGTATCTGTCTCATAGATTTTCCAGGCGAAATATAAACGGCAACCATTAATATGTATTGCCCATTCTCGGAATCGCAACGAGCAACGCATTATTTCGCCTGTATCAGAAAAATTAACACCAATGCTTCTAGTGAATTTAGCATGTATGTCCTTATGTGAAGTAATGAAGTATGACGTATCTTGAGCATTGTGATAAATAGCTACGCCTGCTGCTGGAACTTCGCGTCTTTCATAAATTAACTTACAACAAAGTTGAAATTCGGAATATCAAGTGGTTCTTCGTTTTTCATACGAATTTCCGACAAAACCAGAATATTTGACTTTTTTAAGATAGCATCATTTTTTACGTCAGCTCCATGCGCATGCAAACTTTGACAATTGAATGAAAATATCGATAATCCTTTCTTGTTGGAGATGAATTCTAGAAAAGTTTTGGTGACCGTTTGTAGTGTATTGTTTTGTAACCTTTTCAATTCTAACGTTAGATCCTCTCGATGACTTGATCTTTTATGATGTTTATTTGTTTCTGAAGCATTTAGAGGTGTTCCTGTTCTACCAATCCAAAATTTCCAGCTGCTGCTAATATTTTCTTGTGAGTAACCAAAAATAAACCTTGAATTCTCGTTACTCTTGTTAAAGATACGTAAACTAATTTTCTGGGATGTTTGCCGATCGTATTCGTAGACAATAGCATCATAAGTACCTCCCTGTGATTTGTGAAGTCATTGCCAAATCAGAAATTAAGTGAAAATGTTAAGGATCTAAGCAAATATGAAAAACGGATATTTAAAATAACCCTAATTCCCTGACAATATTTTTTCGTAAATTTCTAATAATAAAATCGAATGATATAAAATTATAGATAATAATTTTGCAAAAAGTAGAAGAGCATATATTCTATTTTTGACAATTTAAATTAATAAATAATGATTTCGAAATATTAAATTTTTAAATAAAATATTTAATGAAATTAAAGTCGGAGCCGTTTTCATTATTTCAAACTAAAGATTTTAATGATATAAGGTAATAAACTATAATTTTGCATTTTTAACCATATTTTAAACTTCAACACATTAAACTAGAATTATTATTAGACTTTATAAATTTTTTAATTTCAAAATCCATGATAAAATTATGATTGAACAACTAGATGTCTGTTTTACCACGGTAGTAAGAAAACATCTAAGCCAATGTGAAATACTAATCCGGATTGCGTGATGCATTACAGAGGTTTAATATTAGAAAATAAATAATACAAAATTTTCAAACGCCAGAATAAATACGAAGATTTAAAATAATTTTAAATAATATAAAATGTTCAAACGACAAAATAAACGAGAGTATTTAAAATAATTTTCTGTTGTTTTTTTATCTTAAAAATATTAGTGTATAAATTTAGAACTCACAATTGTACTGCACAATGATTCTTCAATTAAACGATTCAAATAATAATCAAACAAAAACACTATTTTAACAATGCACAGTATATACACATTGAACCTTTCACTAAATCCATTCAATTTCACTTATAAGATATACACAGCACTATACGTCAGCTGTATAGCTATAGATATACTGCTATAAGTCTGTTGGTGACGCGAACGCACGAATTTTCACCCATCCAAAAAGTGTCTAAAGCGAACAGCACACTGCGCACGCGCCAGTCAGAGCATGTCGGTGACGCGAACCCATAAGATTTTCCCCTCCAAAAAGTGCCCAACGCCGCTAAAGAAGTTTTCACTTCAACAAGCATAATAACAAATCTTGTTCCGTTATGTAACAAAGCATAGTTGAGTCATAAGTCTCTCCACCACCCCCTCCCTCTCTCCCCTTCATTATACAAAAATTGATCTCTACTTGTATGAGAACCCCATTAAATGTTTCTAAGAAATCTGTTTTTTTAACTTTTCATACACCGATGGTCTAAATTTAAACAAAGTATATATTTTTTAATTTATAATTGCCTTTTCTGTATGACTAATAGTCCTCTTCATTCCAAAATTTCCAAATAAAATAATTTAGGTTTTTTTTTATACAAAGCTTTCTTTATAATTGATCTTGTTGAATAATTTTTACTTTTATGCAATGTTGCTCTAATAATAAGAAATATGCAGCTACAAGAAGTAAATATATTGGTGATTAATGTATTGATATATTTAAAAAGGTAAACCCACTTTTGTTAAACAATATGTATGCAGAAAGAGAAATGAAGATTGTCGAAATTACGAATTTATGATAATTCATGCGATACTGAAAATTGCATTCGTTCATTAAAAAAAACATATCTACCCTTAAAAAAGCGTGAATTAATTTTTTTAATTAGATATCACAGATTAATAATACAAATTTTAAGACTAAAACATAAAATACCTACGAAATGAAAGGAATATAAAAAAATACCTTTTCCGACTGAGTTGTTCGTGAGTTTCACATATTAAGACATTTAAAACAGTAAGATTTTAATAGCAGTTGTTAATAAATTGAATTACAACAAGGGTTTAGAATTTAATTGCAGTGGGAAGGGGAAGAGAGTGAGAGAGAACATTCGGTGATTATAGTAATAGTGATTTTGAAAAAAGGAGTCTCCACAAAAAAAAAAAAAAAAAAAAATATAGCAATTTGAAATTTGTCTCAAACGAAAATCATCTTTAACTTAAACTAAAAAGACCAAATGTCTAGA